>SJYC01029455.1:0-23382 GCA_006408675.1 Madoqua kirkii | reverse complement strand
TGATATATAATATATAATTTAAATATATATAAATACACATATATTTATATTATATAATATAATATCAAATATAATTCAATATTCAATATATTAAATTTTATATATAATATAATATATATATTACCTTATAATACATTATATTATGTATTATGTAATATAATATGTAATTATAATTAGTCATATATTTTATTTATTATATATTGTGATTATATTAATATATTAAATATTTATATATTATATAAAATATTAAACATTATATTAATATATAAAATATTAAATATATATATAAGGGTTTCCTTGGTGGCTCAGTGGTAAAGAATCCATCTGCCAATGCAGGAGACATGAGTTCGATCCCTGATCTGAGAAGACCCCATAGATAACTCAGCCTGTGGCCCACAGCTGCTGAGCCCGTGCTTGGAGTCCAGGAGCCTCAACTGCTGAGCCCAGTGCCCCAGAGCCGGTGCTCCACAACGAGAGAAGCCGCTGCAGAGAGAAGCCTTCACACCAAGTCAGACAGCAGGCCCTGCTGGCTGCAGCTAGAGGGGAGTCCACACAGCAGCAAAGACCCAGCACACCCGACAAATAGACAAAGTGACTTCAAAGTAGAGCACTGTGGCTCTGTTACTAGGCTTCGGAACAAGAAGGCCCACAACTTATTTCTGGGTGTCCAGGGGAGGAAAAGCGGTGCCCACAAAGTCGTGGTGGCAATTAGCCTTTGGGGACTTGATTTGCACAAGGAGCCTGCCTCTGCCCTGAGCACCAGGGCTTAGGAAAGCCCCTGCTGCCTTCTCTACAACATTGCAGGCCCCCGCCTCCCTCCCTTTGGCCTCCCTCCCTTCGGCCTCCCCACAAAAACCACTGCTCCTCCTTGCTTGGCAGCCGCAGCAGACCCTGCTCTCTGAAGCCCACCCCCCGACTGGAGTTCCACAGGCCCCAGCTGACCTGCATTTCCAACCCGCCTCACCCGGGGTGAGGGCCTTAGCGTCCCTCCCCAGGGCTCAGCTGTCCAGCAGCCTCGTCCTACCCAACCCTGAGGCCTTCCTTTTGATTCTTGGGTCTGAAATCTCAGCCACCTCCCCTCACAGAGCAACTGGAGAAAAAGGAAAGCATCTGACCTACGATCACTGTGCCTTAAAACTTAGCGACAACTATGGCTGCCGCGCGGTTGCTACATCATCTCTGACTCTGCAGCACTATGGACTCAGCACGCAGACGTCCCTGTCCCTCTCCATCTCCCAGAGCTTCCTCAGACTCATGTCCATGGAGTCAGTGACGCCATCCAAGCGTCTCATCCTCTGTCGCCCCGCCTCCTCTTGCCCTCAATCTTTCCCAGCATCTCCTGTGAGTTGCTCTTCGCATCAGGTGGCCAAAGTATGGGACGCGCGGTTGCTACATCATCTCTGACTCTGCAGCACTATGGACTCAGCACGCAGACGTCCCTGTCCCTCTCCATCTCCCAGAGCTTCCTCAGACTCATGTCCATGGAGTCAGTGACGCCATCCAAGCGTCTCATCCTCTGTCGCCCCGCCTCCTCTTGCCCTCAATCTTTCCCAGCATCTCCTGTGAGTTGCTCTTCGCATCAGGTGGCCAAAGTATGGGAGCTTCAGCATCAGTCCTTCCAATGAATATTTAGGGTTGATTTCTTTTAGGATTGACTGGTTGGATCTCCTTGCAGTCCAAAGGACTGTCAAGAGTCTTCCCCAGCACCATAATTCAAACCCTTTATCATCATCGCATTTACCTAGACAGCATTTAACATGTTCAACTGTGGCCTCGTTCTTGATTAAATTTGAAATTAGCTTTTGCCTGGAAGCTAAAAACTTTCTGTAAAACAAAAAGCACAAAGATGAAAGGTGGAGTGAAGCTACAGAAAGTGTGCATGCAGGCATCTCGTATTCACGTGCTTCCCATGCGACTATGACAAGCGAGGTTCACACAGAGACAGACGCCCACGGAGACGGCCTTGGTCAGGAGGCCCACCCCACTCCCCTCCTGTCCCTTGGGCTTCTGAGAGATGCCTCCTGTAGCTAAATGAGCCCTCTCTTCTAGCGGGACTGGCTTGGCACGCTCTCCGTACCTTGTGATCAGAGAAATGCGATCAGGACCAGAACCAAACTCTAGTGTCTTCTCACCGCACGGCACTTTGTTAATGTCAGTACACAGTTCTTAACTATACTGGCTGTTGCTTGCTCTCTGTACAACATACATAACCATACATAAAACTCTGACGTGTGTCAATTAGGTTTTATTTATATATGCTGCTGCTGCTAAGTCGCTTCAGTCGTGTCTGACTCTGTGCGACCTCGTAGATGGCAGCCCACCAGGCTCCGCCGTCCCTGGGATCCAGGCAAGAACACTGGAGTGGGTTGCCGTTTCCTTCTCCAATGCATGAAAGTGAAAAGTGAAAGTGAAGTCGCTCAGTCGTGTATAGCCATTTTATAAAACTATGTATATAGTTACATATGTCACATATCTATGTCAGTTACATTTATCAACTGATTTAACTAGATCAATATATGTCAGTGAACACAGATCTAAGTGGCCACACCATGTATCCACTGTGTGGCCAGAACTCTTCAGGTCTGAGGACACTGTTCGCCTCCGTACACGGCAGGTTTTCTTCTAGCTTTTTATTGAAATCTCAAACTATGTCTTGATTAGAAGACAAACCCTAAACGTTTTCTCCAGGGGAAACAAGAACGTGCAAAGCTTCTGGACTTGGACCAAAATGACAAAAACTGTTATCCAGACATTCTGCATTTCCTGGGAGGTGAAAATAAACCAAAACCCGGGACAGAACTGAGAACTCTGTGACCAGGTGCTGGTGTTCTGAGGGCTGATGTCACACAGCCCGATGGGTCTCAAAGCCCCAGAACATACCCATCCCTCCCTTGAGCTCTGGCACAAGACGGCGCGTCTGGAAGTCAGGTATTCCTCGTGGTGACAGTGAGGTCCCTCCAAGAGTCACAGAAGTAGGGTGGGGGGATTCGTTACTGAGGCGTCGTGTTCCCCACGATTCATTTTGCTTTTATTTGGCTTCACGCAGCTCAGGACGCCTGGACTCAGGGAGGTGTTGCTACCATTCGAATCGTTGGCTTTTCTCCGGGAGTCACTTCTCTTCTTTCCAGGGATTACCAAGCCTTTGAAGGGACCCACTTCTCAAGGCCCAGAGTGTTTGATTAAATTGCTCGTTCCAGGTAAACTGGATTTGGAGGAACTCGGTTGGGTTTTGGAGGAAAGATAGCCAAGCAAGGGGTGTGGTCGACAATAAAGACAGAACAAGGGATGGGGCCTCCCGGTTCCTCGAGAGGCTGGCTCCTCTGTGCAGGACACTCCACCTCTGAGCCTGCAGAAGGGTCTGGAAGGGAGTTTCTAGAATCTCCTTAAATACTGAGGTGGCATGACCCATTTGTCAGTGGGAAAAATTGACGTTTTTTCCCCCTAAAATACTTATCATTTACTAAATGGGTTCGCGTATTCTCAGCAGTGTACACATAACATTTTTGGGGGGGGGGAGAAAAAGACATTCCCTTAGTTATTCCCATAGATTTGTAAACTTGATTCTGAAAGTTCAGTGGATTTCAGGGGCTTCCTAGGTAAAGAACCCACCTGCCAATGCAGGAGACTTGAGAGACTCAGTTCAATCTCTTGGCTGAAAAGATCCCCCAGAGAAGGGGATGGCAAACCACTCCAGTATCCATGCCTGGAGAATCCCATGGACAGAGGAGCCTACAGTCCATAGCGTCACAGAGGGCTGGACAGGACTGAAGAGACTTAGGGTGCGCACAGGGCTTGGGAGCCAAGCCACGGGCCCAAGTGCAGGCCTGTTCGTCAAGTCCAGCTGCATGTCACTGCCCATGAAACAGATTCTTCCCACGTGGGTCCTTCCTTCTCTCTGGAGTAAACCTTCCACCCACCCTGGACCAGCTTAGGGAGATCCACCCGCGTTTTACACGCAGAGGGCTCTGTGGCTGGGGATAACTCCCCCTCCACTGAAGGAAGCCCATGGAGGTTGATTGCTAAGTGGCTGGGGTGGGGGGAGGCAGGGTCGGAGGACATCCACGTGCTTCCTGGGGTGGGGGCACATTTCACGTGCTTCCTGGCACTTTTCTGCCCAGGTGTGTGCTTGGCCACAAGATGGTACTTGAGAGGCTTGACTTCAAGATTATGATCACCGTTGCAGGCGGCCTCCTGATGGCCGCCAGCCTGCTGATGTGCTTTATCATCTGTCTTAGCTACAAACTGACAAAGCCAGTGAAGGGAGAGAAGACGGTAAGAGTGGCTAACACCGCCCCCCACCCCCACCCCTCAGATGGGATCCTGGGGCTCCATGCTTGAGCGGGGTCATCCCTGCCCTGTGGCTGTGGCCTGGGTGAGGTCAGGAACAGCGGGAGGGTAGAATCTGGTTTTCTACCCCTTCCAGTCTGGGGCTGTGAGCTCACAAGTGGAATGCTCTCAGCCGCTCGGGCTGCGCTGCTTTGCTGTCACATAGCCTCATTGGGTTAACCCTCAGCGGGTTGATTCCACACTGGCTGGCCGCCCCCTACACTGTCTGCCCAGGCCCTGCAGACTGGGGCCTGTCGGGGTGGCTGTGATGAGTTCTCTGCCTCTGCTCATTTGGAGGATGGGCTGAGTTGATCTCCCCCTGCCTGAGTCGGGGAGCCCTGGGGGTGTCTGTGGTCCTGGGGATGGTGAGATGGGCCTACAGGACTCTGAGGGTGTTGAGCTCTGCGGAGATCCCGGCTGATCTGACCGTGGGCTGCAGATCACTAGCCTGCAGCTCTTTGAAAAACAGTTTTTACTTTATCTGGAGTTGAGGAGCAGCTTTACAGCAGGTAAAGGGAACGTCTCCAGCTTGGGGAAGTTGCCCCTGTGAGGAGGAGGGGACCCCGGAGCCCAGGCTGGGTGTCTGAGTGGTCCCCGTGCATCATGCCTGCACCTCTTGCCTGGAGCCCATGCAGACACTGGCGGGCCAACCCGTCAGATCGGTGCCACGTCCCTTCTCATGGATAGAACGCTGGAGGAGGAGAGGGTTGGGTAAGGATTCGGGAGAGGAGCGGAGAGGTGCGATGGAGGGCTGGGGTCACACGTCGCCACTGCCTAGCTGAGGACCTCTGACGAGTGCAAGAAATGCATTTTTTTTAAGTAATTGAATGTTTCTTATAAAATCTCTGAAGGAAAATGTAACGAGCAATGACGCTGACGCAAAAGCTAAGAAACTCGCTCTGGAGGCAGGTCAACCTGAGGTCCCGCCAACTCCAGCGTCGAAGCCCCGGTGACAGTCTCGGAGAGAGATGCCCTGGGGACCCTCAGTCCAGACAGGTGGAGCCCCGCGTCCCCCGGCCACAGTGCTGCCTCGAAATCACAGTCAGCTGGGCTGCCCCCCGACTCTTGTGTCCGTGGTCCTTCGACGGTAGGAGCTGCCTCTCACCCCGGGGGTCCCTGCACACAGCCCAGACTAGTTAGGTGTCAGGGGTAATAACCCCCTGTTGCCTTTGCACCAGATAAACCTCTCAGACACAGCACGAAATCATGAATAGCATTAATTTTGCTTACTGGTAAGAGTATGTTACACATTAGGATGTTTAGTAAAGTAATTTCCTGCTAGTTTATTTTCTGCAAACCCATATATATCACAATGTCTTTATTTTACCACCCATTCACATTTAACATAATTGCATCAGCATTTAACCTAATAGCTGGCATGGGGCTATTATTTTAACTCATTAAGTGAGTTATTATATGTAATGAATGAGTTAAAGGCCCTAAAATGTGGAACGGTGTCTGAGAACACATCCTGTAATTAGGAGCTGGGCTAAGAGGTCCAAAGGAAACATCTTCAATTCACGGCTGACCACCAGGGCCCGAGGCCCAGCCCTAGTTCAGCACATGGATTCCTCCCCTCAAAGGTCTTCCTTCACCAGCATTCCAGGAGTAGGCTGGGGTGGGCACACAAGGGCCCATGTCGGGGGTGGGGGGACACAATTCAGGAAACCCCCCCATGTTGAACACCTTCTCCCTGTTCTCTCCTCTCCTACCCCATGTTCTGTCCCTTCTGATCCTTAAGAAGGACACGGGGAGCTTAAGAGGCGGGAGCTCTATCAGGGTCGTGTGGGACGCAGGCCTCATGCCGGTTCCTGGCTGCCACTTTGGGCCTGGGAGGCACCCTGCACATCCCGTCTCATCGCTGACCCTTCCCAGATGAGAACTGTGCCTGGCGAACTCCTGTCCTGAGGCTGCCATTCCCTCTCTCCCAGCCGCCAGACCACAGACGATGACCCAGCTTAACTCTGGGCAAGGGTGCGGTCACCCCCTGGGCAAGGGGGATTGGGATTGCGTGTCGCCTCTCTGGGTTTCACTCTCCTGAGTTGAAAGTTATTGGGTTTCTACTTTTGCCGCCCCCATTAACTGCGGAACCCGGGTCCTTTCCCCCGTCACTTTACAAATTCACGTTTGCCTATTCAGCCCTCACCTTCTGAAATGAACAGGAGACCCACCCCAGTCCAGCTGCCAACGCGTGGGTTCCCCGCTCACAGCCCCGGCCGGGAACCCGCACCCGCACTGCCTGGCTCCCGAGTGTCTGATGGACGAGGTCGGCTGCAACCCTTCCTAACCCTGAACCCATCTCCATCTTTAACCCAACCTGTCCTGCCTCACCTTAAACCCTGGTCACCTCCTCTCCAAAAGGTCACATCGGGCTGCTATTGGACAGAAGACGTTTAGCGAGTCCTTGTCCCCTGCCCCCACCACGCTCACCCTCCCCGCTCTGGCTCCTCTTTGGCAGACCCCCCCCACCACCCACGGGCACTTTCTCGCCTTTGTCTCCCCGTCTGCCTTCAGATGCCCATCTCCTCTTCTCTGTCGCTCAGCGCCCGTCTCAGAATCCCCCAGCTTCTAGGGTCTGCCAGGGACCGCACCCTGACCAGGTGCGCTGGTTGTAGGACATGCTTGCAGGTGGGACTCACCTGGAGGGCTTCTAAACCGCCTGTGACTTAGGCCTTCCCCTAGGAAACAATTAATAGAAGTGGGGTGGGGGGGAGCAGCTCCCTTTTCAGGAGCACCGGGCGTGGTTCTGACGTGCAGCCACGGTTCCTGACTCAGGGTCTGATCTGTTTCACTTTGACGTTATAGAGAAAAACGTGCGTATAAGGCAGTGTTCTCTATTTTGCTCAGTCCTCAGGACAAGTGTTTGGTCTGTGCAGCCAAAGCCAGGATCAGTCTTAGGACGCGCCCGTCACCCTGCGACTCCCCCCGGCCCGCACCCCGAGTTCCCCGGGTCTGCATCAAGTGCACACGGGCACGGCCCCGACCCCAGTCAGTTAAGCCAGCGCTTCTGGGGCGCTCTGGTCCCCACGAGGCCCCCATTACATTCTGAGGGGTTTACTGCTCATCCCTACTGGGACCTCGAGCTCAGACCAGCAAAACTGCAGGCTTCCCCATTCACTGCCTACAGGGTTCACCGCCTTCGGCTGAAAAAGCCCTGGATTTCTGCCTGTCACCGGAACCGAGGGTGGCAAAGCTGCTGATCCCCGCAGGGGTGCACAGGGGCAGAGTGCGGCTCCAGGCCACTGCCTGAGGCCATTCCTGCTGGTCTGACCCAGGAGCAGGTTTTCAAGCATAAATTGCTTCTTGGGACTTCCCTGGTGGTCCAGTGGTTGAGAACCTGTCTTCCAATGCAAAGGATGTGGGCTTGATCCCTGGTTGGCAAACTAAAACCCCACATGCTGCAGAGCAATGAAGACCCAGTGCAGCCAAAATAAAAATGAGAAAATAAATATTTTTAAAAAAACTTAAATAAGGAATAAATGCTTCTCAGTTTGTTGCCTGACTCAGGTCAGTTTCCAGAACCTTGAAGTGGTTGTGGGTAGCAGTTTTGTCTAATTCTATCCTGGTTTCTATGAAAAGGCAGCTACCACCCCTCAGTACCCCCTCCCCTCCAAGCTCATTGTCCTGCACAAATTCACTTAGAAGTGAGGTATGTACAGGGTTCCACCCAGGTCACAACAGTCCCTTCTGCCTCCTCCACCGTTCACATCTCTGGTCTCAGATTCTGAGGGCGGCAGCAGTGGCTTCAATCTTCAAGAATATACAAAGAGAAGAAAAAATTAAGGGAAGGAAAACTCTGTTCATCGCATTCAGTAAGGTACTAAAGCAGACTCCTGTGGTTCAGCAATATTAAAAGGGAGCTTTAGGTATAATTTTCAATTCTGCTTATAAACCTAAGGGCTTGTGCTTGCAACCCTGCCTTAGCTAAAAGTACAAAATCATTAAGAGACCTCTATAGCAACTGGACCTTGCTCTGTCCCCCAAGCATGTGTCCATGGGATTCTCCAGGCAAGGGTACTGGAGTGGGCTGCCATTCCTATTCCAGGGTATCTTCCCGACCCAGTGATGTAACCGCCTCCTGCCTTTCCTGCATGGTAGGATTCTTTACCACTAGCGCCACCTGGGAAGCCCACAGGTTCTTTTTCACAAGATGAATAAAACTCCTTCACACACAGCAACCTTTATTCTTCACGCCAGGTTTGTCAGTTCTCAGCATGAGGGCGTATCTGCTTCTTCCCCAAACACGGCAAGTGACAAGAACACATGGTCAGCCCGAGTGGCCAGTGAGCTTTATTTGGCTTCCTTCCTGCCGCGGAGGAGCTGTGTGCGCTGGGTGAGGGTCCGTGCTGGCTGCCCTCGGGGGACGCCAGGTGCCTGCGGGCCTGATGCCGGCCCCACAGCCTGTCCGGTCCCAGGTGCTGGGCGGGGAGCAGGCGGTGTCCTCCTGGGGCAGGGGCAGGAGCAGGAGGGCGGTGGCCTCCTGGGAGCCCCTGTCAATGCCTGGCTCCACCTGGAGGCAGCAGCCCAGCCCGGGGAGGGTGCCAGGGCCTCGCACTCAGCAGGCATGGGGCTGGAGCGCTGTCCTGATGCCGGCGGCCAGGGCGCGTGGCGTGGGGCTGTCCGCGGTGCAGCTCACGGGCAGGCCCTGCGCGGCCAGGGCGTGGGCTGTGGTGGGACCATGGCCACGAACTGCAGGGAGAAGACAGAGGGGTCTCAGTGGAGCCACAGGCCTCGGGGAAGGGGGGGGATGCAGGGGCGGCGGGTGCAGGGCCCGGTGACATCCTGTTAAGACGATGTCTGGAATCAGTCAGGACCTCCGTGGTGGGAGCACAGAACAAAGCCTGGAAAGCAGCTCTCTGTGAGGGAGGGGCGGCAGCCAGGCCCCCCATGGAGGCAGAGCAGTCCAGACTGGGGCCCAGAACCAGGGGGTCAGGTTCAAACGGCAGCTCCACAGGACAGTGGCCTCAGGGTGACCCACCCTCTGTGGGCCTCGGTCCCCACCTCCACGAAGCAGAAAGGTTTCCAGCTTTGTTCGTCTGGCTGCTCCAAGGATTAGATGAGCAGCACGTGTAGCCACTTGGCCCGTGCCTGGCACAGACCCATGCCTGGTGCCCGTCGGTGGTCACAGGACCGTCATTTTCCTAGGTTAGAAGCTTCAGTGGCCTGGGCCACGTTTTGCTGTGAATCTGGCCCCTGCCAGCTGTCACTGCAAGTCACTTAGCCTTTCTGATCCTCAGTCTTCTCATTTGTGAAAGGGGCTCAATCACCCTGCCTCTCAGTGCTAGCTCGGGGCAGGGGGGAGGGGGGTGAAATGGGAAGACTGACAGCTTCAGGCAGAGAGAAGGTGCTCATCCCATCCCGCTCTGCGCTCACACCATGGACAGGGACCTGCCCGGGAGTGGTCTGTGACGGTGAGCCCCCTGAAGATGGCAGCCCCTGCCTGGCACATCCATCTGCCCCTCCTGCGAGGCAGGCTGGCAGGAGAGGGGATGAGATACCTCCTTCGCATAGTCTTAGGAAGTGGTAGCCAGACGCTCCTCCCCAGGGGCGTGTGGGGGCCAAGGAAGGAGGCTGCTCGCAGAAGCTGGGGCTCCTGGAGCCCCCACACTCCCACCCCTTCCACAAAGCAGCTACCCCTTAAGAGACCTCGCTAAGGTAAAAAAAATGAAGCTGGACCCCTACCTCACACCATACACAAACTTAATTCAAAACAGATCAGAGACCTCAATGTCAGAGCTAAAACTACAACAGAAAACAAATAGCAGTGAATCTTCATGACCATGGACGAGGCGATGGTTTCCTAGACACACGATGAAAACCACAAGCAACAAAACAGAAGACTGGTTAAAAAAACCTGTGCCTCAAAGAACACCATCAACACAGTCAACGCACAAGTCATGGAATGGGAAGAAGTTTGTGCAAATCATATATCTAATAAGGGACTTGCATCCAAAAAAAAAAAAGAACTCTTACAACTCAACAGCAAAAAAACAAATAACCTAGTTAAAAAGTGGCAAGGATGTGAACAGACCTTTCTCTTAAGAAGATATCAAAATAGCAAGACTCAGGGAACTCAAGTTGGTGCTGTGTGATAACCTAGAGGGGTGAGGAGGGGTGGAGTGGGAGGGAGATTAAAGAGGGAAGGGACAGATGTACACCTAAGGTGAATTCATGTTGATGTATGACAGAAATCAAACCAATGTTGTAAAGCAAAGATAAATATAAAAAAAAATTTTTTTAAAGAAGGTATCAAAACGGTCATCACGCCTATGAAAAGATGCTCAGCGTCTTTAGTCATTAGGGAAACCCTAACCCAAACCACTAAGAAACGACTTCATACCCACTAGAACGGCTATAATCATAAAGACAAAAAATAAAAAATAACATGTGTTGGCAAGAATATGGAGAAATTAGAATCCTCATATTGCTGGTGGGACTGCAAAATGGTCCAGCCACTTTGGAACACAGTTTGGCCACCGTTCAGGATGTTAAACATAATGTCACCGTAGGAGCTAGCAACTCTACTCATAGGTACACACTCAAGAGAAATGAAAACATGTGTTCACACACACAAAAACCTGAATTTAAATGTTCAGCTATTACTCATGATGGCTCAGAAGAGGACACAATCGAAATGTCCATCAGCTGATGAACGGATAAAAAAAGGTGGTATATTCACAGAATGGACTGTTGTCTGGTAACGCAGAGGAATGAAGAACTGAAGATGACGTGGGCGAGCCTGGAAACGATCGGGCTAAGTGAAAGGCGCCAGTCACTGCAGACTGTAGACGGTGCGACTCTGCATGGGAAGTCCAGGACACAGGGAGATCCGCAGAGACAGGGAGAAGGCCAGCGGAGGCCGGGGGGCTGGGGCCTGACTCTCATGGGCACGTGGCTTCTTTCACAGTATTAAAATGTTCCAGAATGAGAGGATGATGCTGGCACAACTCCGTGAATTTACTAAAACCCACTGAATTGTACACTTTAAAAGGCACATATTTAAATCATAAAAAGTGAATTTCATGGGGTGTGAATTATATCTCAATAAAGCTGTTTTTTTTTCTCAAAACAACAACAACAACAACAAAAAACCAACCACACATTAAAAAAGAAAGAAACTCCCTGAAGTTGGGAACCAACAAATAGCAAGCATAATTTCAGCAGAAACAATCTGGTCACAAGATGACGTTTCCACATGAGCCTTTTATTCCCCCTGAAACGGGCTGGTCACAGGAGCGGGGGTGTCTAGAGAGCTCTGCTGTCAGACTCACCACCAGGGGCCTGTCTGGACCCACAGAGCCCACGGGGGCTAGACCCCCATGGAGCCCGCAGGGGCTGGACCCCACGGAGCCCATGGGGCTGGGACCCAGGCTGCGGACGGGGCCCCTGGAGCAGGGCAGCCCACTCCCCACCGGGCCTCCCACATCCCAGCGCAAAGGCCAATGTTCCGTCTCTGGGCCCCGGCCTGGGGCTGGGGTGGGAGTGGGGAACCAGCCTAAAGGGCAGGGACAGTCCCGCCCCCCGCCCCCTGTGCTGGGCCACCAGCAGCCCTTCCCCAGTCCCCCTCGGGCCCTTTAAGAGCATCCCCATTACAGGGCTGTGACTACTTGCCGACTCCTAAAGAGTATGAATGGACATCCTTTGAGTTAAAAATCCCCAAGAGGAGAAAGCATTTTAGAATAGATAATTTCAAGGCAGATGGGAAACAAGGGGAAGCATGCTAATAGCCAAGCCAGGCCCTGAGCTAAGGGCTTGACTTGAACTCTTTCAACAAACCTACCAGGGAAGACCATCACATGTCTAGGAAGACCACAAAGGGACAACTGTCCTCATGCTGCCCAGGCTCAGAGAGGTTGAGTCGCCAGCCGGGAAGCGGCGCCGTGAGCTGTGCGCAGGGGCCTGCGAACCCCAACGCCTGCACTGCACAGCGCGAGGGCGTCCTGGGCCAGGCGGGGCTCCCTGGTGGGAGCGCAGAGGCCTGGGCCCCGGCCCGCAGGGAAGTCCAGCCCTGCCTTTCTCCAGAGGGGCCATCAGGGACTCTGCGAGCTCACGAGTGCTTTGACTTCGCGTGGGAATTCTAGGACAATTAGTAAAAGCTAAAACAAACAAACAAAAGGATCTGAAAGGAAAAGATCAAAAGCCCACTGAATATCTTACCTTAATTTGGCCAATGCTGTCACCAGATAATTCTTGAATATGCTTGAGACTGTGTGTCAGGCCAGAGGGGCTGAAAAACGTGATGCTGGCGGGAACACCCTGGAGAGGGGAAAAGAGTCAGTCCCTTGCCAGGGGCCGAGGAGAAAGAGGCTCCCCGGCTGCTCCCCGTCACCCATGGAGCCCAGGGTGCACCCCAGGGGAGCCGGGGGCATTTGCAGCAGGAGGGTCCCCACTGGCTTGGGTCCCGGGGTTCCCTAGAGATGGAGCCCAGGTTGAGAACTGTTTAGAGGGAGGGTGGTGGGGGAGGCTGGGCGCTCTGCCGCACTCGTGTCTGCATCTGCCTGGCCAGAGGATGCAGGCACTGGGGACCCAGCACCCAGGTGAGTGGACGGCGCCTCCAGCCCCTGTGGCCAAAGCACACCCATCAAGTGAGGCAGCAGTGAGCCTGCGGACAGGAGCGGACAGACGGCCCACTGGGCCTCCCTGCAAGCCTGCTCCCCGGCCCTCCCGCGCCTTCTGGAGACAGAGTGGACAGACGGCCCACTGGGCCTCTCTGCGAGCCTGCTCCCCCACCCTCTCCGCGGCCTCACCGCTCTCCAGCCCCTGCCTGGCAGCTCCACCACAACCCCACGAAGGAGGAACGGTGTCCAGGCCACTGCCAACCCCGGGCTTTCTCAGTCTTGAATGCTATGCAGAGGGCTTTGTGTAAACTATCTCCTTTAACCCTCAAAAAACCTTAGCAGATGGGTCTGTTCCTACTTCCCAGATACAGAGATAGAACCAAAAGATGGGACACTCCCTGCCCCCACCTCGAGTGGCAAGCTGTGATGGACAGCAGAACCAGCGTTGGGAGGCGCCCCGCAGCCCTGCCTGTGTCACCGGGGCCCCGGCCTGAGCTCCCGGGAAGCAGCACGCACCTGCTGGGTGTAGTAGCTGTTGAGGTTCCCCCGGATCCCCGGGTGTGGAATAGTCTGGTAGACGGTTATGCTCTCCAAGGGGATCCCTGGACACAGTGAAGACCAGGAGACAGACTTTACTGTGCCAGGAACGGACCACCGGGCACCGTTAGGAGAGGCCCCCACAGGGCTGCACAACCCTCCCGGAACAGGCGGCCGGGCACCGAGGGGTGGGGGCTGGGCCACCCATACGGCGCAGAGGACAGGGCAGGACGGGGTCCCGAGGCCTCAGCCCCCTCGGGACCACGACTCGTCTTGTCCCTGCGTCTGTGTGAACTGTCCACCGGCCTGGCCCTGGCCACCCCTGCTGTGGCTGCTGTCTGCGTGGACTCCCACCCTGCAGGCCGGGGATGGAGGCAGACCACGCGGGGGTCTGTAAGCCTGGGGGGTCAGCGGTACGAGCTTTCGGAGGCCCAGACAGCTCGGCCCCTGGCACCCTGGGATGGAGCCCAGGGTGGGAGTGGGAGCAGGTCTAGGCCAGCTGAGCTGCAGGCCACCCCGGGCTTGATGAGATCGGCTCTCCCCGAAGACTGGCTTCCCCATGTGCCCACCCGGGGGTCTCGGCCACCACACCACCACCACGGTCCTGTTGAGGGCTCCGGGGGCCCCGCCAGCCCCCAGCTGAGCTGAGCGGGTTGTGGGGAGCGGATCTGAAGCAGGAAGGCATCTGCACCCTGAACCCAACATGAGGGGCGCCCACCTCCCGGCCCACTGGCCCAGCCCAGCCTTGCCCTCCTTCGAGGGCTCTGGGGTGGTGCTTTGTCACTGCGTGGGCAGGCTCTTGGGACCCTGGAGAGGCTGGGGCAGGCGTGGCCCCGAGGCCCAGTGCATTCGGTCACCTTTGTCCTTGAGCATTTTTGGCAGGATCTCTCTCTTGAGGGTTCCACAGGGAAACAGGAGTGGCAGTGCTGATGACTCCCCTGCCAATAAACAGGCAGGCATTGTATTTAGGCAGGAGGTAACGCCTCAGGGGTGTAGGAGGTGCAGCCCCAGGCCCTGCTCTGGGTCAGGTCGGTTCCAGAACGGACTGGAGGAAGCTCTCGGGGTCATGGTAGGGTGGGGGCAGCATGTGGAACACTAACACCCACGCGTGCCTGGGGCTGCGGTCCTCCCAGCTTTCGAAGCCCCTCCCACCCTGGTGGCCCCTCGCAGTGGTGAGCGTGCAGAGCTGGGTCAGAGGTCAAGCCCAGTACTGGTTCCAGAGTAACAGTCTCTGCCTCCAGAGGGGACTGGGTGGGAGGGAAGTAGCTGGAACCTGGGCTCCATGGGCAGGCAGCAAACGGGAGCCGGGCGTGGATGGTGGACGTGCAGCCGCCCAGCAGAGACCAGCTGCAGGGCCTCCTGGGTTATGGTGGGGATGGCGGCTGCCAGGCCAGGTGCCCCAGAGGCTGAGGGATAACGGGGGTTGGGGGGGGGGGTGGGCAGAGGCCCAGCCTGCTCAGAATGGCCCTGCCTCCTACCCCTGCGTACATCTCTGCTCTGGGAGAATCAGCTGGAGGCCTCTATTTGCAGACTCGTGGAGACACCATGGAGACAGCAGCTCCCAACAAAACTGATGGGCCATCAGGCATCAGAATCCTCCCCAAGAGCGGAGGCTTGATGGCAAACAGCCTCTGAGGGAAGGATGCCCACAGCCCATCTCATCACCATGGAAACTGAAGGCACCTCCCACCAGGGCACTGTTCGACCACACCACTCTTCCTCTTTGTCGCAAGATCATTTATGGAAAACAATGCATGAATGAATTTTAAAAATTCCTTTTTCGGATGAGCTCAGCTAAACAGGGCAGTGTGAAAGCTGGTTGAGTGTTCTGCAGAAGTGAGCGGTGAGGTCTCCCTGCGATGACAGGGAGCGCAAAGGGCCTGGCAGGAGTCTAACCCCACAGAGGATGGTGAACCTTGGGGCTCGGAGGCCTTGTGCTCCTTTAACAGGAAGGGGGCTTGGCCTGCTGGGCAGAAGACGGCAGGTGCAGAGAGTCCTGAGAGCGCGCTGCGTGGCCGGGGCGGGGGCTTCAGTCTCTGCAGGCGACGCGGGTGATGACAGGGAGGGTGTAAACGTCACTTCGCTGGAGGAGACGCGTGTGTCTGTGAAACTCTAACGACCTCCAGGTCTGCACCCTCTCAGGCCTGCTAGCAGCGGGCACTTAACGGTGGATAATCAGGATGATGAGGCTGGGGGGGATGGGTGATCGCGCGCGCGAAGGAGAGCCCAGGTAGTGGGCAGGTCAGCAGGAATAAGTTGTCGGTCAGCTCAGCTGCAAGTCCAGGCGGACAGTTCAGATAACCCGAGTAACCAATCAGCTATAATCCAGGGAGATTAAAAATCAATAAATAAGCCCGTCTCTGAGCCCTCCCCTCCTCCTTCTCTCAGAAGACACTGTGAAGAGTCATCTTCTACCTCTGACCTCTTCACTCGTCCTTTCTTTTCCGCCAGCAGGGTCACCCTGGGATGGAAGACCTGTCCATCAGAACAAGAAACTACCAGATTCACTGAGGTGATGGCTTAAGCGCTTTAACAGTGCCCATCCCAGAGTAAAGAAGTGTTTCAGTCGAACAAGTAAGCAGTAACTACGAGCCGGCCTTTCTAGTCCAAGCACAGGAAGTGCATTCTCGCCTTTTAAGATCAAGCTTCGAGCTGACTTGTGAGAAAATCATTAACATCTAGGAGGAACCAGGGGCAAGTCCTTATCGGTCAGGATGGATTCTCATTTAGATGTGATTCTAGCTGGGAACCGAAGGTTCATTAGGACCCACAGGCGCACACTGGTCGAGCCGTGCAGAGTCCGTCCTCCCGCTTGTCCGCTCGGAGCTCTGGGACCCTGGATGGTCACGAGCCCCCCGGAGCTTCGACAAACCTGCCAAACAGTGTGCCGGGCAACCCTGGGGCACCCGGGCCATCCCTGTGGTGCCCCGAGCCCGAGAGGGGTGGCTGAGCTCCGTATGACAGGGGAACCACGTTTTCTGTTTTTTCATTTTGATTAATTTAAATTTAAACAGGCACATGTGGCCCCCACAGTGGACCATAGTGGATGGTGGCGGAGAGGCGCCAGGGCCACGCTGACCACTCAGCAATGCCCAGCCCTTGATACCAACAGTGAGAGTGACCCAGGAAAGAGGAAGTAAGATCATTCATAGAAGAAAAGTGGGAAAAGGGGAGTGGATGGGAACCTGCGAGTCCACTGTCCGCAGCCCGGGCGGCAGGGGGCCCGGCCCACGGGGAACGGGAGGACCCAGGGCTCTTGCAGGAGTGGCTCCTAGGGGCCACCAGAAACACACCAGCCCCAGCCCCTTCATCAGCGGCACTGGCTCCTGACAGGAGGGCCCCTAAGACTTCAGAAAGATCGAGACCGGCCAGCGCCACCTTGAGAACAAATGTTCCAGCACACCACGCCCCACACAAAACGGCCCCAGAAGCCGTACAAGTTTCAGGTTAAGGTGTTACCCTCCCTGCCCACCCCAATGCCAACACCAGGGACAGCGAAGACAAAACTGTCTCCTGGACAAACGCACAGCAACAGCTTGGGCATCAGCAACCAACTGGCCCTGTCTCTGAGCTCAGGGAAGCGCGGCCCCGGGTCAGAGCCCAGCACGTGGTCTACGGCCGCTCTCCTGTTACGACGGGCAGAGGACGGGCCTGCAGAGCCGCCTGCACCCGGTCCTCAACAGACAGTCCCACAGCCCCTGGTCTCGCGGCCCCGATGCCCTCAGCAACAGAAGGCAAGCTGGTCTAGGCCATCCTTCACGGAGGTGTCTGATGTCATGCATGTGTCAGGGAGGGGCCAATGTGGCGAGGACACACGAGTGTGCTGGAGCAGGCACGGCGGGGGTGCGGGGGAGGCACTGGGACACACAGCTTGAGCGGGGGCTCCCCTACAGACACACTGAGCCTCTGCTCTCTCTCTTCCAGAGTTCTGCTCCAGAAAGCTTGGCTCATGTCAGAAGCTGAGAATTTCCTAACTAGTGCAAAGCCTAATCCCTGCTGAAATACAAACCTCCCTAGAACCTGTGCCCTTTTAAATCTCAGCCCCTGTGTTGCCTGACGATGATGAGCTTATGAGGAGGTAGGGGGCGCTCTTTCACGGAGGAGTGGGCTTTGGAGGGGGAGGGAATTCAGAGGAGGAAGCAGCTCCTACAAGGAAGGGCAGGCGGGAGAGCCGGCTGGCTGGCAGGCAGGCAGACAGACAGACGGTGCCCAGTAGCTCCTGCTGCCTTCGCTCGCCCCTTACACTCCCCAGAAAGTCCTGTTCCTGGTTTTGTTTCCAACCTTTTCATGCTGTGTCAAGTTCGAGTTGTCTCCAGTCCTTGGGTGGAGCGGGTGGAGGGCAGTGGGCTGAACCTCAGACAAGCACAGATGGAAGCAGATACAAGGCACCTGATACAAGACAGCAGCAGCTCCAAGAACCCAGAGGGGCGCACACACTCCGATCAGCTGTGTCATCACCAAGACAGCGCCGAGGAGGCGGCCCTGCCCCAGGTGCTGGCTGGGAGGCCCCCACAGCAGCACCGGGCTTCACGGGGGCCTACTCTACTTACTGGAGCAAATGTATTCTGCAAGCTTCTCTGCATTTCCACAGGTTTCTCCTTCTGTATGCAGGCCAATTCTGTTCACTGGAAAACAACAACATCTATTTGTTTACCTGGTTGTTAAAGTCCTTCTGTTCCAGGGTTGTATTTTAAAGATGCAGAGACGAAGGCATGTGCTTTACAAAGACATGGAGTGTTTCCCCTTGGAAGCTGGCGTGGGAGGTGGGAGGAGGCATCGTGTGCCCGAGAGGGAGCTGGGTCCCAGCCCGCAGCGCCCCCTTCCCCGGGGACCCCAGACCTGTGGCTCTGGGTGATGAGGGGTCAAATTAGCAACTTACTCTCAAAAGGTTCAGGAAAAATTCAGTTCTTTGCCATGTATTTATACCTTCCCTGTAAGTTTCCTTCAAAATAAAGACGTATATATAAAAGAAGAAGCTATATAACCATCACACAGATCTATCATAATTTAAATTGAACTCTTCCCTGTTAGTGGACACTTGGGGATTTTCATTCTTTTTACATTATAACAAACACTATGATAGAGCTGTGTATCCCAACCACCCCCCCCCCCCACAAAGACTCTTGAGAGTCCCTTTGAGAGCAAAGAGATCCAACCAGTCCATTCCAAAGGAAATCAGCCCCGAATATTCATTGGAAGGACTGATGCTGAAGCTGAAACTCTAATACTTTGGCTACCTGATGCGAAAAACTGACTCATTTGAAAAGACACTGATGCTGGGAAAGGTTGAAGGCAGGAGGAGAAGGGGACGAGAGAGGATGAGATGTTTAGAAGGCATCACCGACTCAGTGGACATGAGTTTGAGCAGGCTCCGGGAGTTGGTGATGCTGGAAGCCTGGCATGCTGCAGTCCATCGGGTCGCAAAGAGCGACTGAGCTGATAAAAACATTTCTCCTATTTGGGATTACTACCTTTGGATAGATTACCGGAGAAGGGATTAGTGGCCAAATGGTACAAATAATTTGGCAAAGCCTTTGAATACACGCAGACCAAGTATTTCTCAAAACATGGGAACTGATTTTCAATGCCATTTAGCCATATCTGAATATATTTATTTCACCGCAGTCTTATCAGCATCATTATGTAGTGGACTAATTACTTTTAATAAACTGAGTAAGGAAGAGAATCTGTTTTAAACTGAACCACGGGGCTCCATGAACTAAGTCAGGTCAGCGAGGAGGACAGCTCCTGCCCCCCTCTCTCCTCTGCTCCCCACCACTCAGCCCTCTGCACGCTGGCTGCCCTGGGGGTAGGTTTTCCACACCCAGCAGTTCTGCGGCTCTCAGCTGGGTGTCCAACAACCTAACTCACATCTGATGCTCTCTCCAAGGAGGCAGTATCAGATCCCAAGGATCCGGCACTCAGTCCCCGGATCACACTGCCCCCACTTCAGACCTAGGTCGTTGCTTGCGCTTCTGACAGACTGGCTCTGAGTAGGAGGGTCTCCCAGCCCACTCCTTGAGTTGGGTCACTTGCTAGAACAGCTCAAAGAACTCAGGGAAAAGATGCAATTTACTGTTGCTGGCTTTTTACGAAGGGTATTTCAAACGGCATCAACGAACAGTCAGATGGAGGTGCTGCATCAGGTAGGGATGGTTGGGGGGGGTGGGCCTGGGCCTCCCAGCTCCTCCGTGAAACTGCTCTGTGGATTTTTGTGGCGGCTTCGTTGCATGGGCACCATTGACTAAATCACTGGTCACTGGTCATTAATTCAACCTCCAGGCCCCCCACCATCCTTCTCCCTGGAGGCAGGGGCAGTGAGGGCAGGATCTGAAAGTTCCCACTGCAATCACAGGACTAGTTCCCATGGCAACTAGCCCCCAGTCTAAGGGCTTCCCAAAAGTCCCCTCAGTGAAGTCAACTCAGATGGAGTTGAAAGAGATGTTATGAATAACAAGACACCTTGTTTTTTCTTATCACTTAGGAAATTCCAAGGGTTTTAGGAGGCCTGGGCCAGGAATAGGGATTAAGACCACATATACATTTTTCATTACAATCACAATATCACAGTCATTCTTTGGCGTTTTATTTGGGCCTTGACTGCTTACCTAGAGAAGCAGTAGCATTTCCCACCACGTATACCGACTTGGCATTCCATTTTTCTTTCAGAGACTTTTTCCAGACTGTAAAAAATGAAATTCGATGTGAGCTGCAAATACCACGGAGGCCGTTTAGACTGCTGCCTGCAGCTGTTTGTTCATCCCGAAACACTTGTGAGCAAGGCAAACTGTTAATGACCAGATATAAAGAACAGCGTCTCAAACTAAAATCCATTTTTACATTCTGTTCATAGTCTGCAGGCAAGTTTTTAAAAATCACTCTGGCCAAATGTGTCAGTATGCCTTGCTTGAAATGTTAAGTCATTTCCACGGCTGGCACTAGAAGCATTTTTAATGCATACTAGTAAACAAACATAATGAAGAATTTGCTTAGTGACATTAAAAATATAAAACTCTACCCTTTTTCCTTTAAAATATAAAACTCTACCCTTTTTCCTTTGGCCACGCCATGAGACTTGTGGGATCTTGGCTCCCAGACCAGGGATTGAACCCGTGGCCACGGCAGTGAAGGCACTGAGCCCTAACCACTGGATCACCAGGGCATTCCTCCCAAATCTAGACTTTTAGATTAAAAAGTTACTGCTTGTGAAAAAGGGGCAATTTAAATCTCTAATAAAGCAACTGCTGTTTACTTGCTGTCTGACACTTTGCAACCCCATGGACTGCAACATGCCAGGCTCCTCTGTCCTTCACTATCTCTTGGAATTTGCTCAAATTCACGTCCACTGAGTTGGTGATGCTATCTAACCAGCCCATCCTCTGCCATCTGATACAAGTGATTTTATTTGGGACATAAACCAAAGCAGTCAACAAACTGTCATCTCAGATAGGAAGGCTCATTTATCCATTAGGTCAAAGTAGAGATAATAATTTCAGGTTTAGAAACAAACACAGTTTTATAGAGGATGTTATCATTTTATGACAAAAGTAAACATTTTAAAATATGGGTTAAAGAAATATTGAAAAAAAAAAAGGTATCACAAGGGCACTTGGCATTCAACACCGTTTTAGGAGATGCAAGGAAACACTAGTTTTCCCTTCCTAACATCTGACACCCATCTGGATGTTTAGGAGGCAGCACGGTCCTGTTTCCTGGGGACTCGGCACCTCTAAGTGCTTGTTCCCATCAGAAGGCTCCCGGGTGAAGGTATTCTGGGTGGGACACCAAGAAACAGCCTAGAAGAAGGAATCTCAACTCATCTTCCCTCCAAAGGTGACACAGACACAAAGGAACTTGGTGCCTAAATACTTTTTGAACTAAAAGTCACTGTGCTGTTTCAAATGTGAGGTCCAGCTCTTTCTAGACTGCGCATCCCCATGGGAGAAACCAGAGTGACATCCAGAGGGATTCACGGCAGACCCCGCCCTCACCTTCGGCTTTAGTGTCTTTCTGCAAACACCGCTCCACGGCTTCCACCGCTCTGGGGCTGGTGAAAATGAGTCCCCCGTAACCTTCGGGATGAGACAGCTGCACACCAAACAACGGCAGAGGAGTTTTATATGATGGCCAAGTTCAACGCTGCCCAAGATTCCACATCTTCACCAAAGTAGTAGGCAAACTAAACCCATCCATCCATCTATCCATCCCTGCATCCACTCAAGACATGACAGCTCCCTATGTGCCTGGAACTACTCCAGGTCTTTAAGGTCACACAGGTAAATTCACAGCATTTCCCTCAAATAGCTCACAGTCTTGGGGAGGGACGTGTCAGTGTGATGCCAGGTGGCAGGCATAAGGGAGCAGAGGGGATACGACTCAGCCTGGACATGGCTGGGGTGTAGGCAGGACCGCAGACTGGACCTGCATCAGTAATAAACTGGAATATTCAAGAAGCGATATCAATGCTGAAGCCCTGGTTTTTGAGGATAAAAGTGGGGACAAAATCTACTGACCACGTATTCTGAGCCAGGCAGTGGGCTGTCTTACACACATTCCTGCACCCAACGCGTGACAATACCCTGTGATGGGTGCAAAGTCTCAAACTGATCGGATTAAGACACAGAGGTTTGACACAGAGGCTTGGAGAGGATGAGGGGTGGAGCTGTGATCTGAGCATGTGTCTCCACGGTGCCCACGCCCCAACACTCACTCACTGCACCACCAGAGCTTCAGACGGAGCTCAGACACCCCCTCAGGAAACAGACTACGGGGAGAGACAGACAGGACCATCGGGGTCCTAGCAACGAGCTCAGATGATGAGCTAGGCTTCCGTTAAAGCTGCCTATGGCGATCCCTTACATAGTCCTCACAGCACATAGGGCAGATGCCAACTGTTGAACGAATAATTCAACATTCAGCTCAAACGGAAGGGAGAAAGCAGAGAGGTGGTCCGGGATGGGCAGACTCCAATATGCAGAGCATGGGGGCGGGGCAGGGGGCAGCCCAGTGCGCAGGGGTGGGCACACCCACCTCGTGAAACCCCCGGCTCTCGGCCCACGTGTCCAGAATGGAGCCCCTGGGGAGGTTATCTGGTGTCAGGTGCACAGTGGTGGAGGTTGCTGGGCACCGAATGTTTAGCTGTAACTGTTCCGATGGGGCTGTCCCGGGCGGTAATCTATCACCTCAACCCTCCCTCTTATCTGCAGCAGACCCGGCCAAGGTGCCCGGCCTGGGGAGAAACGACAGCTGTTGGGCTCTTTGCTGAGGTCGGGGGGCGTGGCCGGCAGGAGAGACGGAAAGGGAAGGGTCTGCGCCGCCGAGAGCCGGCAGGCGGGGCCTCGCCCCGGGCCGCCTCTGGGTCAGGCAGCTTTCTGGAGGGGCTGCAAGAGGATCGGGCTGAGAATCCAACAGCAGCTAAGGCCTGGGGCAGGTGAGTTCACGTCGCCAGACAGTGAGACGGCTGCTCATAAACCGAGCGCTCATCCACGGGTCCTTCCCACTCGGGCTGGGAAGGATGCCACGGAAACCAGAGGTGTCATTGAAAACGATGGTGCTCAGAGGCTGGCGAACCTTACCTTCTCGGACAGACCCGGGAGAGACAGAAACTCAAACGATAAAACAGGGATCAAAGTGGCTTCGAGCCCATATAATCCCAGCTCCTGCAAATAAAAGGATACAGCTTTGAGCCGGCAGGGTTTTTTTTTGGAAAATAAGGAAAAGGGGCCTGTTTCACAATTTACACTGTGCTCACTCCTCAACAGTTAGCAGATCACCCCACCCTTGACTGACTTCAACACCAGCCAGGGCCAGGCTTTCTGGGACTGGGTGCGCCAAGCACTTACCCTGACGTAGGGGTCCTGGCCACAGTCGTCCTCCTTGGGGTCTTTCAGCAAAAGAACCTTCATTATGGCCTGGCAGTCCTCACAGGGCGCTACGGGGCAGGGAAAGGGGGCGTTAACTC
>SJYC01029454.1:0-86423 GCA_006408675.1 Madoqua kirkii | reverse complement strand
ACTGGAAGCCTGGCATGCTGCAGTCCATCGGGTCGCAAAGAGCGACTGAGCTGATAAAAACATTTCTCCTATTTGGGATTACTACCTTTGGATAGATTACCGGAGAAGGGATTAGTGGCCAAATGGTACAAATAATTTGGCAAAGCCTTTGAATACACGCAGACCAAGTATTTCTCAAAACATGGGAACTGATTTTCAATGCCATTTAGCTATATCTGAATATATTTATTTCACCGCAGTCTTATCAGCGTCATTATGTAGTGGACTAATTACTTTTAATAAACTGAGTAAGGAAGAGAATCTGTTTTAAACTGAACCACGGGGCTCCATGAACTAAGTCAGGTCAGCGAGGAGGACAGCTCCTGCCCCCCTCTCTCCTCTGCTCCCCACCACTCAGCCCTCTGCACGCTGGCTGCCCTGGGGGTAGGTTTTCCACACCCAGCAGTTCTGCGGCTCTCAGCTGGGTGTCCAACAACCTAACTCACATCTGATGCTCTCTCCAAGGAGGCAGTATCAGATCCCAAGGATCCGGCACTCAGTCCCCGGATCACACTGCCCCCACTTCAGACCTAGGTCGTTGCTTGCGCTTCTGACAGACTGGCTCTGAGTAGGAGGGTCTCCCAGCCCACTCCTTGAGTTGGGTCACTTGCTAGAACAGCTCAAAGAACTCAGGGAAAAGATGCAATTTACTGTTGCTGGCTTTTTACGAAGGGTATTTCAAACGGCATCAACGAACAGTCAGATGGAGGTGCTGCATCAGGTAGGGATGGTTGGGGGGGGTGGGCCTGGGCCTCCCAGCTCCTCCGTGAAACTGCTCTGTGGATTTTTGTGGCGGCTTCGTTGCATGGGCACCATTGACTAAATCACTGGTCACTGGTCATTAATTCAACCTCCAGGCCCCCCACCATCCTTCTCCCTGGAGGCAGGGGCAGTGAGGGCAGGATCTGAAAGTTCCCACTGCAATCACAGGACTAGTTCCCATGGCAACTAGCCCCCAGTCTAAGGGCTTCCCAAAAGTCCCCTCAGTGAAGTCAACTCAGATGGAGTTGAAAGAGATGTTATGAATAACAAGACACCTTGTTTTTTCTTATCACTTAGGAAATTCCAAGGGTTTTAGGAGGCCTGGGCCAGGAATAGGGATTAAGACCACATATACATTTTTCATTACAATCACAATATCACAGTCATTCTTTGGCGTTTTATTTGGGCCTTGACTGCTTACCTAGAGAAGCAGTAGCATTTCCCACCACGTATACCGACTTGGCATTCCATTTTTCTTTCAGAGACTTTTTCCAGACTGTAAAACATGCAATTCGATGTGAGCTGCAAATACCACGGAGGCCGTTTAGACTGCTGCCTGCAGCTGTTTGTTCATCCCGAAACACTTGTGAGCAAGGCAAACTGTTAATGACCAGATATAAAGAACAGCGTCTCAAACTAAAATCCATTTTTACATTCTGTTCATAGTCTGCAGGCAAGTTTTTAAAAATCACTCTGGCCAAATGTGTCAGTATGCCTTGCTTGAAATGTTAAGTCATTTCCACGGCTGGCACTAGAAGCATTTTTAATGCATACTAGTAAACAAACATAATGAAGAATTTGCTTAGTGACATTAAAAATATAAAACTCTACCCTTTTTCCTTTAAAATATAAAACTCTACCCTTTTTCCTTTGGCCACGCCATGAGACTTGTGGGATCTTGGCTCCCAGACCAGGGATTGAACCCGTGGCCACGGCAGTGAAGGCACTGAGCCCTAACCACTGGATCACCAGGGCATTCCTCCCAAATCTAGACTTTTAGATTAAAAAGTTACTGCTTGTGAAAAAGGGGCAATTTAAATCTCTAATAAAGCAACTGCTGTTTACTTGCTGTCTGACACTTTGCAACCCCATGGACTGCAACATGCCAGGCTCCTCTGTCCTTCACTATCTCTTGGAATTTGCTCAAATTCACGTCCACTGAGTTGGTGATGCTATCTAACCAGCCCATCCTCTGCCATCTGATACAAGTGATTTTATTTGGGACATAAACCAAAGCAGTCAACAAACTGTCATCTCAGATAGGAAGGCTCATTTATCCATTAGGTCAAAGTAGAGATAATAATTTCAGGTTTAGAAACAAACACAGTTTTATAGAGGATGTTATCATTTTATGACAAAAGTAAACATTTTAAAATATGGGTTAAAGAAATATTGAAAAAAAAAAAGGTATCACAAGGGCACTTGGCATTCAACACCGTTTTAGGAGATGCAAGGAAACACTAGTTTTCCCTTCCTAACATCTGACACCCATCTGGATGTTTAGGAGGCAGCACGGTCCTGTTTCCTGGGGACTCGGCACCTCTAAGTGCTTGTTCCCATCAGAAGGCTCCCGGGTGAAGGTATTCTGGGTGGGACACCAAGAAACAGCCTAGAAGAAGGAATCTCAACTCATCTTCCCTCCAAAGGTGACACAGACACAAAGGAACTTGGTGCCTAAATACTTTTTGAACTAAAAGTCACTGTGCTGTTTCAAATGTGAGGTCCAGCTCTTTCTAGACTGCGCATCCCCATGGGAGAAACCAGAGTGACATCCAGAGGGATTCACGGCAGACCCCGCCCTCACCTTCGGCTTTAGTGTCTTTCTGCAAACACCGCTCCACGGCTCCACCGCTCTGGGGCTGGTGAAAATGAGTCCCCCGTAACCTTCGGGATGAGACAGCTGCACACCAAACAACGGCAGAGGAGTTTTATATGATGGCCAAGTTCAACGCTGCCCAAGATTCCACATCTTCACCAAAGTAGTAGGCAAACTAAACCCATCCATCCATCTATCCATCCCTGCATCCACTCAAGACATGACAGCTCCCTATGTGCCTGGAACTACTCCAGGTCTTTAAGGTCACACAGGTAAATTCACAGCATTTCCCTCAAATAGCTCACAGTCTTGGGGAGGGACGTGTCAGTGTGATGCCAGGTGGCAGGCATAAGGGAGCAGAGGGGATACGACTCAGCCTGGACATGGCTGGGGTGTAGGCAGGACCGCAGACTGGACCTGCATCAGTAATAAACTGGAATATTCAAGAAGCGATATCAATGCTGAAGCCCTGGTTTTTGAGGATAAAAGTGGGGACAAAATCTACTGACCACGTATTCTGAGCCAGGCAGTGGGCTGTCTTACACACATTCCTGCACCCAACGCGTGACAATACCCTGTGATGGGTGCAAAGTCTCAAACTGATCGGATTAAGACACAGAGGTTTGACACGGAGGCTTGGAGAGGATGAGGGGTGGAGCTGTGATCTGAGCATGTGTCTCCACGGTGCCCACGCCCCAACACTCACTCACTGCACCACCAGAGCTTCAGACGGAGCTCAGACACCCCCTCAGGAAACAGACTACGGGGACAGACAGACAGGACCATCGGGGTCCTAGCAACGAGCTCAGATGATGAGCTAGGCTTCCGTTAAAGCTGCCTATGGCGATCCCTTACATAGTCCTCACAGCACATAGGGCAGATGCCAACTGTTGAACGAATAATTCAACATTCAGCTCAAACGGAAGGGAGAAAGCAGAGAGGTGGTCCGGGATGGGCAGACTCCAATATGCAGAGCATGGGGGCGGGGCAGGGGGCAGCCCAGTGCGCAGGGGTGGGCACACCCACCTCGTGAAACCCCCGGCTCTAGAGGCTTGGAGAGGATGAGGGGTGGAGCTGTGATCTGAGCATGTGTCTCCACGGTGCCCACGCCCCAACACTCACTCACTGCACCACCAGAGCTTCAGACGGAGCTCAGACACCCCCTCAGGAAACAGACTACGGGGACAGACAGACAGGACCATCGGGGTCCTAGCAACGAGCTCAGATGATGAGCTAGGCTTCCGTTAAAGCTGCCTATGGCGATCCCTTACATAGTCCTCACAGCACATAGGGCAGATGCCAACTGTTGAACGAATAATTCAACATTCAGCTCAAACGGAAGGGAGAAAGCAGAGAGGTGGTCCGGGATGGGCAGACTCCAATATGCAGAGCATGGGGGCGGGGCAGGGGGCAGCCCAGTGCGCAGGGGTGGGCACACCCACCTCGTGAAACCCCCGGCTCTCGGCTCTCGGCCCACGTGTCCAGAATGGAGCCCCTGGGGAGGTTATCTGGTGTCAGGTGCACAGTGGTGGAGGTTGCTGGGCACCGAATGTTTAGCTGTAGCTGTTCCGATGGGGCTGTCCCGGGCGGTAATCTATCACCTCAACCCTCCCTCTTATCTGCAGCAGACCCGGCCAAGGTGCCCGGCCTGGGGAGAAACGACAGCTGTTGGGCTCTTTGCTGAGGTCGGGGGGCGTGGCCGGCAGGAGAGACGGAAAGGGAAGGGTCTGCGCCGCCGAGAGCCGGCAGGCGGGGCCTCGCCCCGGGCCGCCTCTGGGTCAGGCAGCTTTCTGGAGGGGCTGCAAGAGGATCGGGCTGAGAATCCAACAGCAGCTAAGGCCTGGGGCAGGTGAGTTCACGTCGCCAGACAGTGAGACGGCTGCTCATAAACCGAGCGCTCATCCACGGGTCCTTCCCACTCGGGCTGGGAAGGATGCCACGGAAACCAGAGGTGTCATTGAAAACGATGGTGCTCAGAGGCTGGCGAACCTTACCTTCTCGGACAGACCCGGGAGAGACAGAAACTCAAACGATAAAACAGGGATCAAAGTGGCTTCGAGCCCATATAATCCCAGCTCCTGCAAATAAAAGGATACAGCTTTGAGCCGGCAGGGTTTTTTTTTGGAAAATAAGGAAAAGGGGCCTGTTTCACAATTTACACTGTGCTCACTCCTCAACAGTTAGCAGATCACCCCACCCTTGACTGACTTCAACACCAGCCAGGGCCAGGCTTTCTGGGACTGGGTGCGCCAAGCACTTACCCTGACGTAGGGGTCCTGGCCACAGTCGTCCTCCTTGGGGTCTTTCAGCAAAAGAACCTTCATTATGGCCTGGCAGTCCTCACAGGGCGCTACGGGGCAGGGAAAGGGGGCGTTAACTCGATCTCCGAGGCTCTTCCTGAGCGGGGTCAGCCGCCGGCGGGCAGGGCGCAGGCAATCAGCGGCAGCTTGGAGGGCTCCTCCCTCTCCCACAATGACTTGGCGTTATGGGCTTGTTCCTTCTGAGGACCCTGTCACCGATAAGGCCTGCGATGGCAGGCTGCACTGGATATCACTTGAAAAGGCGGGTTAAAGGCACTAGGGAAAGGTGGTGTCCTGGCGGAACCCTGGAGACTCACGGAAGAGAAGTCATGCAAATTTGGGGTTGAATCAATAATGAACAAGAGAAATGAGTACCTTTTAAGGAAAGGAATAATTACTTCCATTTCTTGATAAATCTACTCAGTTGCTTATAAGTTCTTTAGGAAATGATTACATTGATTCTTCTCATATGTTTTACAATGTGGTCAAGTACCATGAGATAATCTTTCAAAAACCTTTGAGAAACCTGGAGAAAAGCCTGTTGATATATATCAAAAGGTGTACATACTTCATTCCCTTTCTTCCTATAGTTTCACTGTTAGAATAAATTCTAAGGTGTTACTCATAAATGTGTGCAAAGATTAACATAAAGGTGTTCGTCCTGGTGTTTTTTTTTTAATTGACATATAACATAGGGCAAATTTAAGGTATACAGTGTGATTTAATACATTTATATGTTGTGACACAATTACCTCTGTAACATTAGCTAACATCTCTATCAGTTGATAAAATTATCATTTCTCTTCTGTGGTAAGAGCAATTAAGATCTAGTCTCCTGGCAGCTTTGAAGTTGATAACACAATATTGTTGATTATAACCACCACGCTATTCATTAGATCCTCAAAATTTAGCTGCAAGTTTGTATCCTGGTATGCTTTATAATTGCAAATAGTTAGAAACAATGTAAATGTCCAAAAGGGAGAGAATGGCTAAATAAAAATCATGGTACAAGTCTACAAAAAAATCACTAAAATATCCATAAACAACTTAATTACATAGGTTATTTAAACACACAATAATGTTAAGTTTAAAAAGGCAGGATACAGAATTGCGTAACATGTGTGATCTTACAGATTTTATATACATATATACGAGAAAGAATATTCTTTGCTGCTAGGTTATGGTGATTATTTTCTCCTCTATCTCTTTCTGTATCATCCAATTTTATTTTTACAATAAACATTAAATTCCTCCTGTTATCAAAGGAGGAGAAAGCACATCATAACCATCCAAAGGTCTCAAAACAAAAGCCGCCAAAGACCTGCAGAACAAACTCTGCTGGAAACGCAGATTACATCCCACAAGTAGCATTAGACTAGCAATTACTTAATTAATATACAATGGTTGATAATTGTCCAAGAGAATATATTGTTTGGAGCAGAAATGTGTTAACACTGGCAGCCATTACTAATAAATAATCACTGAACAAATTTCTGGAAACTTATAACATCTATGGGACATCTTAGGAAACTCTGGCTCCAAATGAATTGCTTTGTATCTAAGCAACCAATCGTGGGTGAATTAATAATCATGAAGCCAAGTGCAATTACTGCTGGAGAGCGGGGGGACTTGAGGAAAGAGGCAGTAGCATCGTGTCTATCATTTCCTGAAATTACTCACCACGCGTCTCACACAGAAACCAGAAATCCCCCTTTCCAGGATGCTCACTCTTAGATGCCAACTTGGCCGGGCTCGTTTTCCCCCATTTATTCAGCAGTCCTAACCTAGGTGTTGCTGGGCAGGTGATCCACTCGCCATTTGCTGGCTTTTAGTAAAAGAGACGATCCTAGGGCATCAGGGAGGGCCTGCTTCAGTCAATAGGAAGGCCTAAAGAGCAGAACTGAGGTTTCCTCGAGGAAGAAGGGATTCCACTGCGACTGCAGCTGCAGGTAATGCCTGAGCCCGACCTGCCCTTCCTGTCGGCTGGCACCATGGACTCCAGCCCTTCCTCGCCAGCCCCCGCAGCTGCTCAAGGCGATTCCTGGCACCAAGTCTCCTGACTATATCCCCTACGTTCTCTCTGTTGAACCCTGGCTGACACACCTCCCAATCTGGGGGTTCAGGGATGTATGTCACTCAGTGGCAGAAGTGAGTGACAGAAGATGAGATGGTTGGATGGCATCGCCGACTCGATGGATACGAGTTTGAGCAAACTCCGGGAGTGAAGCACAGGGAAAGCTGGGGTGCCCCAGGGTCGCACGTGACTCAGTGACTGAACAACAGAAAGGGGCCTGGGCTTCCCCAGGGAGAAGGGCGGGTGTGACTCAAGTGCACAGGGAGACTCTGGTTGACTGGGAAGTGGGGATCTACCGGATCCCCAAATATCCATTCCTCCCTCCTCCCCCACAGACAGGAGCCCTTCATAAAGTCAGGCACGCGGATGCCCGGGACAAATACGTGTAGTCGGATGTGGTCAGGTGAGGAGGTGCTGGTCCAGAGGATGGAACTGGGAGTGATGCACACACTTCCGGCGCCGCCTGGACAGGAAGTGCCGTTCCTGCCCTTCCCTTCCTGCCTCCCTGCTGGGTGGAGGATGGATGGGATTGGCCAGTAAGAGCTGCAGGGTCTTGCCCTGGGGGTGATGCAACGAGCAGGACCTCTCGGCATGGCAGAGCCGCCAGTCAGCCAGAGTGTTTACATCAGAGGAAAGAAACGCTCTGTCCTGTTTCAGCCAATGGTATTGGTGCTGTTAGAGCAGGGATACCCACATCCTTACCCATGCAGAGCCCAGAATGCGTCCTGGAGGACCCGATGTTCCTGGAGGATCATGTTCAGACTGGAGGCTGCATAGGTTCAAGCCTGAGGGGTGGGGAGAGGCCTGGGGCGGCTGGAGTGTGCAGGGGAGCGTGGGGAGATGGCCTCGTCTGGCCCTGTTAGGGAGTCTGGACTTAGTAGCAGTGGAGACGACTTGTTGATGGATGTACTGTTCTGCTTGCTCTTTCTCTTCCTTTTTCTCTCTGGGGCAACATAAGGAGGGAAGTGCAGGGTCAGCGAACAAGCACAGGGCCAAGGGCCAAGGGAGTCGGGTTCTGGTCCCAGCCTGACTGGCCACGACGTGATCCTGTTTTCTCTCCTGTTAAACGGGAATACCCTCTGCCCTCCCAAGGCACGGAGCGACTCACAGGAGATAATGAACAACAGCTACCCAGTTGTGATGTAGTCATTCAATCAGGCCTGACTCTTCTGTGACCCCACGGACTGTAGCCCGCCAGGCTCCTCTGTCCACAGCATTCCCCAAGCGAGAATACTGGAGTGGGCTGTCATTTCCTTCTTCAGGGGATCTTCCTAACCCAGGGATCGAACCTGAGTCTCCTACATTAGCAGGTGGATTCTGTATCACTAGGCCTCTTGGGAAGGCTTAGTTGGATAATAAAAACATGTGAGAGCAAACCAAATCTACTCACTGCAAATAAGGAAAATATTTCTTCTGGGTTCTACTCTGTGGTTCTCTCGGGTAATAAAATCGACACCTTCTGGATAATGACTGCTTAGAAATTCCATGAGTTGGGCTGCAGGACTTGAAAAATAAAAATCAAATACTGCCCTTGGCCCTTCTCTGCCACTGCTCTAAGCATTAAGGCAGAACTAACAGGAGCCTCCGCTGAAGCTTCCCGGCCAAAACCAGGATCTCCACGTTCACCGAGAAACCGATCAATGGACACGTGCACTCAGACAGGCATGCCAGCACCCTGGTACTTTTCTTAGTAACTGAAGGTTTAAAGCTGAGACTGTGCAGAGAATTGATTCTCCTCCACATCTACCCTCTCACAACTGACAGGTACCAGTCACTGAACTACTGGGAAAATCCAGCCCAGGGCTGAATCCAAGGGCTCAGAGAAAGGTCCACAGACCCCTTCTCAACAAGGGAGGGGGTGGGACATCCCTGCTGGGCCAGTGGTTAAGAATCAACGAGAAGCCCGTGCACCGCAACCAGAAGCAGCCTGTGCGCGGCAATGAAGATCCAGAGCAGCCACCAGTGAATAGAGTTTAAAACAAAAAACGTTTCTTTCAGTTGACACCTGGCTTCCCTGGTGGCTCAGAGGCTAAAGCGTCTGCCTGCAAAGTAGGAGACCCAGGTTCGATCCCTGGGCTGAGAAGATCCCCTGGAGAAGGAAATGGCAACCCACTCTAGTATCCTTGCCTGGAGAATCCCATGGACAGAGGAGCCTGGCGGGCTACAGTCCAGGGGGTTGCGGAGAGTCAGACGTGACTGAGCGACTTCACACACCTGCCTTGCAGCAACAGGAGGAAGCCTGGAACAAGAAGGAGAGAATGGGGTATTCTCAGGCTTTTATGCAAGGAGGTTTGCATGTGTGTCACTTCGGACTTTGGCAAGAGGCCTGGTGGGGTGGAAGAATCTTGTGCCAGAGGGGCTGAAGCCTGGGTTCTGGTCTACGCTGTTCTTCTCTTGGTCTCTGTTCTTGAATCTGTGAAATAGGTCTTGTCCTCTGAATCAATGGTTTCCCTGGGCCACTTTCTTCCCCATATTAGATGCTCAGCAAATATTTGTTCCCACTGTGGGAAAACAACGCTTTAGATATACTCAGCAATTTTTGGAGTGTGGGGAATGGCCACTTTTCCTTAAAGAGACAGGGAACTGACTTGATTAAGGCCTCTTTGCTGGTAAGAGAGCCACGTCTCAAATCCATACTTTTACACCATGTCCTGCTGCTTTGAGTATTAGCAATAAAAGCAGCTGCCCTTTCATGCGGCACTTACATGTATAATTTATGGAGCTAAGCATTTTACATGCAAGATCTTCATCCTCATTTAAAACAGCAAGGAAGGGAGTATTATTCCTTTTTTACAGAAAAGGAAACTAAAGCTCTGCAGGTTTGAGTAATGTGCTCAGGCTGCATAACACAGTAGTTGGCAGAGATAATAATAAAATGTAACCCAGTCTGGAGCCCAGGCCCGGCCTCGCAAGCATATGCTACCACCTCTCTGCTCCTTTAAGATAAACTCCAGACTCCGTTATACAGAGTGGAGCATTAATAAGTCAGAAAGAGGAAAACAAATATCAAATATTAACGCATGCATGTATGTGGCTTCCCTGGTGGCTCAGAGGTTAAAGCGTCTGCCTCCAAGGTGGGAGACCCAGGTTCGATTCCTGGGTCGGGAAGATCCCCTGGAGAAGGAAATGGCAATCCACTTCAGTATTCTTGCCTGGAGAATCCTGTGGACAGAGAAGCCTAGTTACAGTCCACGGGGTCGCAAAGAGTCGGACACGACTGAGCGACTTCACCTCACCTCATGTGGAATCTAGAAAAATGGTACAGATGAACCTATTTCCAAGGCGGGAAAAGAGGCACAGATGTAGAAAACAGACATGTGGACACAGAGGGGAAGGGAGGGTGGGATGAACTGGGGGATTGTGATTCATATACATACATTACCATGTGTAAAACATTTAGCTAGTGGGAGGCTGCTGTACAGCCCAGGGAGCTCAGCTCGGAGCTCTGTGATGACCCAGAGGGGTGGGGTAGTGGGGGTGGGGGTGGTTGGGAGGGAGGCTCAGAAGGGAGGGGATATATGTATGCATATAGCTGACTCATGCTGTTGTACAGCAGAAACTAACACAATATTGTAAAGCAAGTATATTCCAGTAAAAAAAAAAAAAAAAAAGATAAATTCTGAGTTAAGGTAAAGGGGAGCCAGTGGGTTGGCAATCTAGTCTCTGACTGAGTGAAGTTCCCTGGGGTCAGTACTGGACTTTCTTGAAGGAAAAAACCAGGGGTAGTCCATTTATTTACATTCACTGCTCTAACTTACACTTTGACCATGAGCTCAGCACTGGGGACTAATCCCAAGGCACAAAGAAAGGCTTTTCCCCTCTAATTAAAGCACTAGATGCTTACTGAGGAAAATTTGCAAACTACAAAACAGTATGTTCCTCAAAACATTAAAAATAGAATTCCTATGATCAAACTGTGGTGGAGAAGACTCTTGGGTTCTTGGACTACAAGATCAAACCAGTAAATCCTAAACGAAATCAACCCTGAATATTCACTGGAAGGACTGATGCTGAAGCTGAAGCTCTATTACTTTGGCCACCTGATGCTAAGAGCCACCTCATTGGAAAAGACCCTGTTGCCGGGAAAGATCGAGGGCAACAGAAGAGGGCAGCAGACTCAGGGACAGCTCATTCCGTTTTTGCAATCACACTTCCCACCTACTCTGCTCCTTTTACAGAGAGAAAAAGGAAAGCTATAGACCTCGCTCTCAGAAAGCAAGTCTTCTCTAGTGACTTTCCCCCCCCAAATAACATAAACAGGCTGCAAACTGGCAGTCTGTGGGATAAATCTGACTGGTAGATGACTTTTATTTGGCACAGTTTTTTACAAATCCTGTTTTTTGGTAAAAGTCCAGCACTCCAGGTTTTCTTGCAAAGTGAGAACTGAGAACACTGGGCGACTTTTCCACTTGGCCACAACTTGCAGACCGATGGGGGCACGCTGTCCAGTTTACCACAGTCCTTTCCACTGTGTTTTCTCAAAATGGGCTCAGGTCTGTCCTTTAGATATCCCCACAGGCCCTGAAAGTGTCAGTTGCTCAGTCATGTCCGGCTTTTTTAGACTCCTCTGTCGGTGGGATTTTGCAGCCAAGAATACTGGAGTGAATTGCTATTTCCTACTCCAGGGGATCTTGGTGACCCCAGGGATCAAATCCAGGTAGAAGGGAGATCCTTTGCTGTCTGAGCCCCCAGGAAAGCCTTAAGTGGAAGTGTCAGTCCCTCAGTCGTGTCTGACTCTGTGAGAGCCCATGGGCCAGGATTCTCTGTCCACAGAATTCTCCAGGCAAGAATACTGGAATGGATACTCCTTTCCTTCTCCAGGGGGATCTTCCCTACCCAGGGATCCAAACCGAGTCTCCTGCATTCAAGCCTGGCTTGCTGCAGTCCACGGGGTCCCCGAGTTGGAGACAACTTAGCGACTGAACCAACAACAACTTGCTCTAAAGTAGATGAAGTTGATGCGTGATTTTTAAAGAAATCGAGAAATGCGCTTAAGAATAGTGGCTAAGGGTATCGCATTTCCTGATTACGAACAAGGCTGTGCCACCGACTGCGCTGGGCGACGCCTGCCGGGATGGGGCGTCTGCTCTGGTCTCGCGACCTTCTTTCCCGTCGGGGACCGCGCAGCACGGCCCAGCGCCCACCCAGGCCAGCAGCGGCCTAAGGGGTTCCGCCGCCAACTCGACACGCACGGGCAGTGCCGAAGGCGGGTCCCCGTGCGTCCGCGGAACTCTTGTGTCTTGGCCGGTACCGTGCACAAGCGACACCTACCTGGCCGGGCTGACGAGGCGCTGGGCAGGCGCCCACTCCAGGGCGGACTCCCAGAGTTTCCACCTGCTGGCCTCGCGGCTGCGGCGCGCAGCGCAGAGCCGGGAGGGCGGTCCCTTCACCACTCGGCCGGCGTTGCCATGACGGCCCAAGCCCCGCCCCCCCGTTACGGTCACCTGCGCCCGTGGTGGGAGATCCTGGAGCCCGCGCCGAAGCTCGCGCATGCGCACTGACACCTAGGCCCGGCGAACCAATGAGATGGGTCAAACCATTGCGCAAAGCGGAGGGGAGGTGAGGAGAACCTTGGAAAGACGAGTCGCTCAATGGAAGCAGGAAGAAAAGGCCAAGATAGGACCCCTCAAATTGGACTTGACTTTCGGACTTCACGGCTGAGGGGTTGACGCCGACTCCGCGCCGAGGGTCTTCGTGCCCTCCACCCGCCCCACCTCGGCTTGAATGGGTGGACCCGGAAGGGCGGGCGCGCGGGGACTGCGCAGGCGCAGAGGCGCCGGTAACATGGCGTCCCGGCCGAAGCGGCGTGCGGTGGGCCGCGTGCCCCCGGCTCTGGGCGATGAGGGAGAGGAGGATGAAGTGGAGGATGAAGTGGAGGAGGAGGACGAAGACGACAGTGACGAAGAAGAGGATGAAGAGGACGAGGTCGTCAATGAGGTGAGACGCCCGTGCGACCCCGGTTCACCTTCTGTCTAGGAAAAAAGCAAACTTCTTGATAACCAAAGCCGTGTGAATGAATGGGTGAGCCGCCTGAAGTGGCGGCTTCCCGCTGCCTGAGGGTCTTGAAACAGAACATGGAGGCGAGGAAAGGCCCTCACACAGGCCCCACGTCGGTCTCTGACACACCGCAGCCCCAAGGTGTTTTCAAAAGGCCTCCGCAGGCCGGGGCGGCGGGGGACCCTGAGCCCGCCTATCGCCGCGCCACCCTCCTCGGTGACTGTGCTTAGTTCTCAGGCTGAAGCCGTAAATCCTCCTGGGTCGTCAAGGCCCCGAGTCCAGCCGCTGCCCTCCCCGCGGCGTCCGCGCCGGGGGTCCCGGTACCCGCCTCCCTCACGGCGGCCCAGCCGCGTTCCCCGGAGCCGCCTCCTCCTCAGCTCTTCGCGCCGCCCGTATTATTCTTGCAGTGATTTCCCTCCGTTGTTCAAGTCTCAGCTAAGTCGACGTATCTTCCCTTCAAACCAGGTCTTGGTGACACGTTCTCCTAGAACTGGATCTACCATAGAGCCTGGCTTTGGTGAAAGTGAAATTGAAGTCGCTCAGTCGGGTCCTACTCTGCGACCCCATGGACTGTAGCCTACCAGGCTCCCCTGTCCATGGGATTTTCCAGGAAATAGTACTGGAGTGGATTGCCGTTTCCTTCTCCAGGGTATCTTCCCAACCCAGAGATTGAACCCGGGTCTCCCACATTGTAGACAGACGCTTTACTGTCTGAGCCACCAAGCCTGGCTCTAGTTTGTTGTTCGTTAAAAAGCAGAGACGTTACTTTACCAACAAAACTCAGTCGGTAAAGAATCTGCCTGCAGTGCAGGCGACCTGGGTTCAGTCCCTGGGTCGGGAAGATCCCCTGGAGAATGAAATGGCAACCCACTCTAGTATTCTTGCCTGGGGAATTCCATGGACAGAGGAGCCTGGTGGGCTGCAGTGCATGGGATGGCAAAGAGTCGGGCGTGACTGAACGACTAACACTTTGTTTTAGAGACATTATTTTGCCAACAAAGATTCGTCTGGTCAAACCTGTGGTTTTTCCAATAGTCATGTGTGGGTGAGAGTTGGACCATAAAGAAAGCTGAGTGTGGAAGAATTGATGCTTTTGAACTGTGATGCTGGAGAAGACTCTTGAGAGTCCCTTAGACTGCAGTCCATTCTAAAGGAGATCAGTCCTGGGTGTTCATTGGAAGGACTGATGCTGAAGCTGAAGCTCCTATAAGTTGGCCGCCTGATGCGAAGAAATGACTCATTTGAAAAGACCGTGATGCTGGGAAAGATTGAAGGCAGGAGAAGGGGACGACAGAGGATGAGATGGTTGGATGGCATCACTGACTCAGTGGACATGAGTTTGTGTAAGCTTCGGGAGTTGGTGATGGACAGGGAGGCCTAGCATGCTGCAGTCCATGAGGGTCACAAAGAGTCAGACATGGCTGAGCAACTGAACTGAATGTTTGTTGAATGAGTAATTAAGACTGACTGGTCCTTAAGACCCTAGAATGCCTAATAGGTACCCCAAATGTAAAAGTGGTCCAAAGCCAAAGTGATAATTTATGCTCTCAGACTTTGCCATGTTTGTAAATGTTTTCCAAAAACTGGGACCCCTTCTTGGTGGGTGTCGAGCCTGCAGACACAGCCAAGCCCAAGATCGGAAGAACGAGCAATTTATTCTTGCAGCAAATAAGGAAAACACCGAGGATCTTTCCCAAAGCTGTGTCTCTCCAGATAGCAAAACTGGGGTGGTTTTAAGTTGTCGTTGTTTGGTCACTAAGTCATGTCCAACTCTGCGACCCCATGGACTACAGCTTGATTCAGTGATGCTACCCAAGCATCCTGTCAGGTTGGTTTATTTTTCTCCCTCAGTTCTTGTCTCATTGCCAACAAAAATTTGTAATGATGGACTAAAGGGTTTAAAACAACAGACAAGTTACAGCTCAGTTGTAGCTCAGGCAGACAGGTCTTTTATTAAATGGACACTCCCGAGACCAGGAGCAGGCCTACCCCAGTGGAGTTACTGTAACGATGCCTTTTGGTTTCCCTCTTTTGCTCCTTCCCAGTCTCCTCCTTTTGGTTGTGCAGTGGGCAGAGTAGGGCTTGTACCCACCACCAGTCAAGAAATGGGGTGCAAATGGGCACACACTCAAGACCAGTTGACAGTTGCATGACAGCAGGCTCTATTGTGCATCTCTTCCCATAATCCAGTCTGTTATAATCGGATGTCTATATGTGTAGAGTATTTATGAACCCTTAATGGGCTCCTAGCTGCCTAAGGTTATTTGAGGAAGCCCCTGTGGTTGGTGTGTATCTGCCGTGTGTCTAGGGTACATGCACAGGAGTTGGAAAAGTCTCTGTGATTGTTGTGTATCATATCTGTGAACTCCTCTAGGCACGTCTGGGATGGGGTTTAGAGATCAATGTGCCTCCTTTTTGGCTGGGCCACCCTTTGCTGCTCATGCCTAACTTCCTACCTAATAATTTCATCCTCATCCTTCCTACCTAACAGTTTGTCTCCCCTTTGTCCTCTTGCCCTCTGTCTTTCCCAGCATCAGGGTCTTTCCAGTGAGTTGGCTCTTCCCATCAGGTGGCCAAAGTATTGGAGCTTTACCTTCATCATCAGTTATTCAATGAATATTCAGAGTTGATTTCCTTCAGGATTGAATGCTTTGATCTGCCTGCAGTCCAGGGGACTCTCAAGAGTCTTCTCCAATACCACAATTCAAAAGCATCAATTCTTCAGTGCTCAGCCTTCTTTATGGTTCAACTGTCACATCCATACATAACTGGTGGAAAAACTATAGATAGCTTTGACTATACAGACCTTTGACAGCATAGTGATGTCTCTGCTTTTTAATATGCTATCCAGGTTTGTCATAGGTTTCCTTCTAAGGAGCAAGCATCTTTCAATTTTTGTGGCTGCAGTACTGTCTGCACTTGTGATTTGGGGTCACAAGAAAATAAAAATCTGTCACTGTTTCCACTCCCCCCCCCTCTATTTGCCATGAAGTGATTGGACTGGATGTCATGATCTTAGGTTTTTTTTTTTAATGTTGAGTTTAAGCCTATTTTTTCCACTCTCTTCTTTCACCCTCATCAAGAGGCTCTTCAGTTTCTTTGCACTTTCTGCCATTTCTGTTTATCTGCAGTTGTTGATATTCTGACAGTCTTGATTCCAGCTTGTGAGTCATTCAACCTGGCATTTCTCATGCTGTACTCTTCATAGAAGTTTAATAAGTAAGGTGACAGTATACAGCCTTGACAAACCCTTTCCCAAATTTTGAACCGGCCTGTTGTTCCATGTCTGGTTCTAACTGTTGCTTCTTGACCAGCATACAGGTTTCTCAGAAGACAGGTAATGTGGTCTGGTATTTCTGTCTCTTTAAAAATTTTCTGCAGTTTGCTGTGATCGTATAGTCAAAGGCTTTAGCAAAGTCAGTGAAGCAGAAGTAGATGTTTTTTTGAGAATTCCCTGGCTTTCACTATGCCATAGAATGCTGGCAATTAGATCTCTGGTTCCCCTTCTTTTTCTAAACTCAGCCTGTACATCTGGAATTTCTCAGCTCACGTACTACTGAAGCCTAGTTTGCAGGATTTTAAGCATAGTCTCGTTAGCTTGTGAAATGAGCACAATTGTATGTTAATTCGGACATTCTTAGACATTTCGATTGGAATGAACACTGACCTTTTCCAGTCCTGTGCCACTATAGTTTTCCAAATGTGCTGGCATATTGAGTGCAGCACTTCCACAGCATCGTCTTTGAGGATTTGAAATAGCTTAACTGGAATTCCATCACCTCCACTAGCTTTATTTGTAGTGACGCTTCCTTAGGCCCACTTGACTTCACATTCTAGGATGTCTGTCTCTAGGTGAGTGAGCACACCATTGTGGTTATTTGGGTCACGAAGACCTTTTCTGGGTAGTTCTGTGTATTCTTGCCACCTCCTAGAAGTCTCTTCTGCTTCTGTTAGGTCCATACCTTTTCTGTCCTTTTTCATGCCTGTCCTTGCATGAAACGTTCCCTTGATATCTCCAGTTTTCTTGATGAGATCTCTAGTCTTTCCCATTCTGTTGTTTTCCTCTGTTTCTTGGTGTTGTTCACATGTGAAGGCTTTCTTATTTGTCCTTGTTAGTCTCGGGAACTCTGCATTCAGTTGGGATAGCTCCTTTTCTCCGGTTCCTTCCACTTCTTTTCTCAGCTCTTTATAAAGCCTCCTCAGACAACCACTCTGCCTGCTGCATTTCTTTTTCTTGGGGTTGGTTTTGGTCACTGCTTCCTGTACAGTGTTATGAAGCTCCACCCGTAGTTCTTCAGGCATTCTGTCTACCAGCTTTAATCCCTTGAATCTATTCATCACCTCCACTGTGTAATCATAAGGGATTTGATTTAAGTCATAGCTGAATGTCCTCGTGCTTTTCCCTGTTTTCTTCAATTTAAGCCTGAATTTTGCATCATCATCTGAGCCATAGTCAGTTCTGAGTTTTGTTTTTGCTGACTGTATAGAGCTTCTCCATCTTTGGCTGCAAATAATATAATCAGTCTGATTTAGGTATTGACCATCTGGTGATGTCCATATGTGGAGTCGTCTCTTGTGTTATTGGAAGAGGGTGTTTGCTGTGACCAAGATGTTCTCTTGACAAAACTCTGTTAGCCTTTACTTCATTTTGTACTCCGAGGCCAGACCTGCTGGTTATTATCTCTTGACTTCCTAATTTTGCATTTCAGTCCCTTGTGATGAAAAGAACATTTTTTAAGTTAAGGGTATATGTATATTCATTAATGGGCTTAAGCAGAGGAGAATTAAGCATAAAATTGAGGCAAGGGTAGATTGAGTCCCAGCTTTAGTTAATTGAAGTCAGAAGGATCACCATTTTTATTCCATCCTCCACCTTGTGGTGACCTTAGTTCCTGCAGATCTCAGATACTATTATGTTTATCCTTTGAGGAGGAACTGGGACTTTCATCACTGCACTGTGGTTTAATTACCTTTTCTCTGTTCCTCCGTATCCTTCAGGTAATTAATTACTGAGGCTTGTTTGAGGGCGAGCACTGTGGCCAGGCTTAGAGCACAAAATGGATGAGGCCAGAATGGCTTCTCTGATGTCTTTATCACCTGGCACCCCCTAACTTATCTGCTTTCATAAATGGTCCCCAAATTCACGAGCTGCTCAAGTTCAAAGCCTGAAAGTTAGGTAGAATTCCTCCCTTATCCTCAAAATCTTGTTGGCTTTACCACCAGTAGCCAGACGTTTCTCATCAGTGATTCTGTGCCCGTCACAGGCCACTCTTTGACTGTCTCTTGCCTGGACTTCTATAAGACGTTTTAACTGGCTTCATTCTTGTAACCTCCAGTCTCTCCTCCATCCACAGCAGAGACATCTTTACATAGGTCTGGGGACTCTCCTCACTGTCTCGGTTGAGACTCTACCCTTCCACTGCATGGGACCTGAGTCTGATCCCCGGTTGCGCAACTAAGATCTCCATGCTGCATGGCATGGCCAGAAAAAAAAAAAAAGTAGCTGTAAAAAAAAATGTAGCTCTGTTCTCCCTGCCTTGCTCTGACTGCTCCGGTGGGTTCCCGTTTCATTTGTAAGAAAATCCAAAGTTCTAATGGTTATTGGACTGAGAGACAGCTGGTATGGCAGGATCAGAGTAAGGAAGAGAGTGACAGGGAGGTGGGCACGAGCAGGGGAAGTGTGGGGTGCAGGGTGAGGACTGCGGTTATGGCAGGAGATGCATAATAACTCTTTACTGAGGGAGGATTTTTGCAGAAATTGACACGTGTGGCTGGCAGTTTATAAGTGAGTATTGAAACATCTTCAGTAGATAATGTTTAGGTAACAAAAGATGTATTAATGGCCCCTTCCTTGAACATGGTCTCATTGTTTTTTACTTAGCACTTTTAACTGGTTTAGCTAACTTTGGGTTGTAGAAATCAGTACTTGCGTTAACCTGGATAAGCAGACTAACAGTGATTGAAAATTCGTATAGTAACCATTATTGATGGTAGTGTAAGAAACCAGGCACTTGCATGTATTGGTGGGATGATAAACTGATGCAGCCTTTTGGGGGGGGGCGCAGTTTGACAAAATCAAAGCTTAAAGTATGTAAATCCTCTGATTTAGTGATACTGCTTGTAATTTACCCTCCAGCAATGATAGTAATACTAATAAGGCATGATTTAGGATCCTCAAAGGCTGATCTTATTTAGCACTTAAAAGCCTTTAAGGTTTTGGAGTGAAGTAATCCTTTTGTTTATTTATGGAATATTTCAGTGGCATTGCTTCTTGTTTCATGGTGAGAGATCCATTTGCCCAGCTGCACAGACCTTTTGGTTACTGGTACTCAGCACATTTGCTCCTGCCTCAGGGCCTTAGTACGTGCTGTTCCCTGTGCCTGGAATTCTCTTCACTAGTTCTTAGTTCCCAGCTCAAGTGTGACTTCTCTGCAAGGAAACCTTTCCTGAATTTCTGACTCCTATTACTCTGCATTCACCTGTTTGTAGTCTATAAAGGTATGATCTATTTATTTCCATGACTCTTTCCTTAATGAAGTCGCTCAGTCTTGTCTGACTCTTTGCGGCCCCATGGACTGTAGCCTACCAGGTTCCTCCCTCCATGGGATTTTCCAGGCAGGGGTACTGGAGTGGGCTGCCATTTCCTTCTCCAGGGGATCTTCCCAACCCAGGGATCAAACCCGGGTCTCCTTCACTGCAGACAAACGCTTAACCGTCTGAGCCACCAAGGAAGCCCATTTCCTTAATGTTTGTGTTCCTGCCTAAACTGTAAGCTTCACGAGGGTGTGATGTCTGCTTTTCCTCTTGAGTGCCTGTCACGGTGCTTGGTGCAGAGTGGAACTCAGTAAACATTTGCCCAGTGAATGAAGCCTGGCCTTGTATCCATGGGCTGAATCAAGCTCCAGGCAATGCCAGGGACTTTTGGAGTGTTTTTCTTTGTTCACACTTACTGCAGTCAGGTAAGAGTTTCTCCTCTGCTTTGCTCTGAACAGACTTTCTCTGCATTAAAACCGGTCACTCTGAGCGCTCTGGTATTCTCAGGCTGTGGTTTCAGATGAGACGGTGTGAAGGTGCTTTGCTTGTGCAGATGGCAGTCTTGGCGATGTTTGCCTTTTGTTTGAAAGTCTAGACAGTTGTAGTTCTTTTGGTAACGTTTTCTTTTTCCTCCTTTTGCTGACATGTTCTGTAGATGGAGGTAGAGCCAAAAAGAATGGGGGAGGGGGAACGTAGGTGGAGGGAGAAGAACAATGAGCAAGTGGAAAATCATGCCTAATTGTCTTGGTGAGTTTTGTGTGATGACTTACTTTGTGTGTCATTTACAGGAAGTGAATGTTGAATTTGAAGCTTATTCTATCTCAGATAACGATTATGATGGAATTAAGAAGTTACTACAGCAGGTATGGTCTTCATTCCTTGCACATGAGTCTGCTCTTCTAAGAAATTCCAAGCCATTCAATATAAGTTCTGTCAGATTTCAGTTTTATTCTTTTAGAATTCCCCTTCCTGCCTGCCTTCCTTGCCTGGAGGGAAGAATGCTCTTTTCCTTTTCCAGGGCTTCCTCCCCTGTGTGAGCCTCTACTCCCAGACCTCTTCCTTTGATGAACATATTTAAGTATTCTGTATTCTAAAATGCCCTCCCTGTCATCTTTTAATTACTTGTGCTGTTATTCAGTTTTTCTCTAATTAATTTCTCAACTTTGTGGGGATGGAGGAATTCCCAGGGAATCTCCCGTTTCACTGCTCCGCCGTTGGGTGTAACACGGTTCTCTGCCCGTCAGAGCCTGCAAGGTCTGTGGCCTGATGTGGCCAGGGTCTCCCCTCGCCTCTCCCTGTCCTTGCCCCGCCCAGCACGTCCTGAATCACCACCGCCACGTCTTCTCACGTCTCCGTGCCTTGACTTCTTTGATTCTCTTTGGCTTTTTCTTGCCTTTTGGGTTGCTTTTTGGGTCATCTTCCTGGTCAGCTCATTTGAAGATTTCACTATTTTTATTTGCATATGGAAATGAGAAGTTTTACTAGAAACCATCCTTCGATTTTAATTTAAAATAATTTTTTTCTCTCTCAGCTTTTTCTAAAAGCCCCTGTGAACACCGCAGAACTCACAGATCTCTTGATTCAGCAGAACCATGTCGGGAGTGTGATTAAGGTGAGCAGCAGTGGTGCTCATTCTGATTAAATTAGCTCCGAATCCTAAGTCCCTTCCGCTTTATAGCACACAGGCCAGAAACTCAGATTGGAAAGTGTTACTTACTGGCTAGCAGGCCACCACTGCAATCCAGGGTTATTAAATGCAGTGACGCAGGCAGTGGCAGCGGGTGGTAGGGAGAGAAGTAGGCTGATTCAGAAGAGACTGGGGAGGTGAAATGCAACCGGGCTTAGTGAATGACCGGGTCTGAGAGAGGGGAAGGGAGTCAAAGAGGATTCCGCAGGGTTTGTCTGGAGAACCACAGTCCAAGCGTGGAGGAGGATCAGGTCAGGAAGGGAACATGACTGTGGGTTTGTACGTCTTGCGTTTGATTGTGTGTGATACATGCAAGTGAGCAGTGGGGCAGTGGCTGGAGTCTGGGGTGTTTCCAGCAGATAAACAGTCCCTGACTTCATGAGAGGGGTTGAGATTGCTCAGGGAGAGCAGGGACGGACTCTGGCTGCACCAGCGGCAGCTGAGTGAGTGAACTGAGTGGCAGAGCCTGCAAGGAGGCTCGGGAGTGGCAGGAGCGGGAAGAGGGAAGCTTTGAGTGGGGTCGAGCAAGGCAGGGGGTGGCGTCTGGCGGAGGAGGGGCGGGCCGGGCCGAGTCCGCCTCTGTGTGCGCCCTCCGCTGGCTCTGTCAGCTCTGCGGCCTGACAGGCTGCCCCGCAGCTTAGTGTCTGAGGAGAGAACAGTTCCTGCTCGGTTCATGGAGCTGCGCTTGGAAGAGCTCCGTGGGGCGGCTCCTGTTGGCTTCAGTCACAGCAGCTGGAGGGGCTCCAGCGGGGCTGGAGGGTTTTCTTGCCGGGCGGCTCACTCCCTTGACTCCACTGGGAGCCCAGCGGGGACTGTGGGCCTCCCTACCCAGGAGAGACAGGGGGATGTGCAGAGCAGCATGATAACGAGTCATTTGCAGCATCTGCCTGAGGAGCAGATGTGAAGGTCCTTGCAGGTTCAAGGGGAAGGTGCACAGACCCCCTTGCTGGGAGGAGTGTCTAGGTCAGTGTCAGACGAGAATGTGGGATCGGAGAAGGGATGGGGACCACCTGTGGACAGCAGTCTGCCTGGTGACCTCACATACGTCCACGTGGCGCTCTGTCCGTGCGGGTGGTGCTGGTGTTCCTTCAGAGCGGTGGGTGCCTAGGGTAAGGTGTGTACAGCCGGGTCTGGTACCGGCACGGGCTCTGTATGTGTAGCCGTCTGCATGAAGTCTTTTTTATATTCCCCGCACCTATCATCTAGCTTACTATAAAAAAAGCAAAACAGTTCCACCTCAGTCTAAGGTTCCACTCTAACATAATCACTGTCGGCCATCTCACTTGGTTTTCAAAGCCAAAATTCTTGAGAAAGATTCTACGTTCAATTTCCACCTCCTTCCCTCTTGAACACCAAACACCTCAATCTGGCTTTTACCCCCGACTCTCCTGACGTCCTGAAACTGACGGGGTCACTAGTATCTGCACAGCAGACACTTTTCAGACCTGCGGCCAGCATGCAGAGCCTCTGGCATGCAGAGTCAGGAGAACGAGAGGAGGGCCAGCCCAGAGGCTTCCTCTCACAGGCTCCGTGGGGAGAAGCAGGCCGCCTGCTCGGTCAGCAGGTAGATGTGAGCTCTCGCTGACGAGTGTCCTGAGACCTGAGGGACACCAATGAGAAGCGGTCACTTTTATTTTTGAAAAGTTTATTCTCTGGTTGGGGGATTCATCCTTTAATTGAATAATAGAGGCTTCCTCTCACAGGCTCCGTGGGGAGAAGCAGGCCGCCTGCTCGGTCAGCAGGTAGATGTGAGCTCTCGCTGACGAGTGTTCTGAGACCTGAGGGACACCAATGAGAAGCGGTCACTTTTATTTTTGAAAAGTTTATTCTCTGGTTGGGGGATTCATCCTTTAATTGAATAATTCCACAAAGAAATCGAAGGTACAATCAGGGCTTCCTTGGCTCCCACAGAGACCCCTGAGGCGTCCCAGGGACCAGACTTCTCCTTCGGAGGACAGGGACTGCCAGAACTTTGTGGACCCTGTGGAAGTGGGGGGATTTGGACTGTTCGAGAGAAGGCATTTTTGAGGGTTGTGGAGGGAAGGGGCAGGCTGTGCAGACCACACGCGCTTGCTCAGCTGGAGGCTGGGGGCCCAAGAGGCTCCGGAGAGGTAAGGGGTGGGCTGGGAGGAGGCCGCACTTGGGCCAGGCAGGGCGGCTCCTGCGGGCAGGCGGGGGTGGTGGACGTGCTGGGCTGTGGTGACCAGCAGGCCCCGTGCTGCTGCCTGGACGCCTGATGGCCTGTCGAGGAAGAGGGCTGAGCATGTTGCAGAGCGCTTGTGGCTTCTCGCGGAAGCATTTGGCGGGCTGCGCCCTGAGGGAGCCTTTCCACTCTCCCTGCCCTGGGCTTGCGGGCACCAGCCGGCTTCGTCCCGGCGGGTGGGGCTGGGCTCCACCATCGGCTGTTGCTCTCAGGGGGCCTGGGTGGCCGACACAGCACCTTTCCCTCTGCGGCTTTCCCCCCTCCTCCGAGAGCAGGTGTGCCCTTGGGCCTCTCACCGGGACTGGTGGTCTCTCCTGGGCTGTCTTCTCATTTTCTCCTTTGTGCCCTCTTGTTTGGTTGAGCCTAAGGCTTCCCTCACTTTGGCACGTCATTTGTTTGGGTGACCTAGGCCTTAGCGGCCTTGCCTGAGCCACCCTCCCCTTCCGTGTTCAGCAGATGTGTTTTGTTGTAGAGCCTGGTCCCCCCCTTGCTTAGGCCCCCTCAGTGGCATGGTCAGCTCAGATCCAGGAGCCATGCCCCCTCACCATCCCCAGGTGCCAGGCCCCCTGCAGCTGTCTGCTTTGACTTGGCCCCTGCAGGCAGTTCCACTCTCCTCTCTGTTCCTGCTGAGGCCCTGGCCGCAGGAGGCCCCCTGGCACCGCCGACTACTCCTATGCTGGCTGAGCGGCGGTGCTGGGGCCCCTTCCCGCAGAACAAGGTCAGGGACACTCGGGCAAGCCTGAGTCCCTGCTGTCCTTCGGGGGAAGAGCAGCGGCCTCATTTGATTCATTCAGCACCTCTTCCCCGAGGGAGAGGCCAGCTCTGTGCTGGGGCCTGGGGAAGCCGTGCGAGGCGTTCACAGCGTGGACGAGCAGGCAAGCAGCAGGTGAAGCGAGTGGGGCCGCGGCGCTGCGTGGGACCGAAGCAGGAGGCCAGAGCACGAGAGGCACGTGGCTCAGGAGTCACGCACTCCACCCTGGGTGCTGCTTTTGCAGTTTCTCGTTTCCCCTCGCCCTCTTCTCCTCTCCTGCCCGTGCGCTGAGTCGTTGCTCATCTTCACCTGGGGCCAGTGCTCTGAAGCATGGGTGTGGGGTGAGACAGTGTTGTGGACGCACAAACAAGCCGGGGCAGCCTCCAGCATCACTTAGGAAAGAGACTAAAGTGGTTTCCTTAATGAGGGCTTATCTGGTCTGGACTCACAGTACACTGAGCAGAACGTCTTAAGACTCCAGAAAGATACTGAGAGCAGAAAGAGATCACGCAGCCTGTAAGAAGAGGCAGAGTCAGGGAGGTGAAGTGACGGGGACAGAGCTGCACAGGTCTGGCCCATGAGGCTTTGCTACGGCATGGCAGTAAGACAGTGTCCATTTGAAATTCGAAAAGATAAGTGTCACCTAGATTCCAGGACTTTGTATTGCACTTCTTCTCAACCAAAGGTAAAATGAGTATTTTCTTTTTTTTGAAACAGCAAACAGATGTTTCAGAAGACAGTGATGACGATGTGGATGAAGACGAGATTTTTGGTTTCATCAGTCTTTTAAATTTAACTGAAAGAAAGGTTGGTTTCATTGAGTGGCCATTAGAGTGGTTATTCATTAGGGCAGAACCTAGAAAATTAATTTTATTTAATCCTTGATGAAAGTGTGTTTTATATCAGACAAAGATGCTAAATATAAGGACATGTGCTCTTGTGAAATCTTACTGTAATCCTGTTTTCAATATAAAGGTATTTTTGTTTCTCTTTGAATAATCTGTACCCAGTTAAAGTCATGTACTGCCTGTGGTATAGAGAATTGTCCCCTGAGTTTTGAAGAATAAGTTTTCTGATGTTGGTGTGGACACAGCTGTTTCTTCTGTCTCTACAGCTGTTGTCTTTGATTCTGAGTCTTCATTGCTTCCTGAAATTGAGGACACTCACATGTATTTGTATTTTCATTCATTTTTATTGACTCATTGATGGGTTCTAGTTAAAAAAAAAAAAAACCCAGGGAGTTTACCCTCCTTAGAATAAGATGCAGGCAACACTTCAATTTTTAAGTCAACTTTTCAGAGACTTTTGTCTTATGAGACAGACTAGAGTTTCTATCAGTATGTCTGAGTTAGTATAACCTTCTCTGACCACTGAGTATGGGCTAGTAAGTAACCAGGTGTAGTTAGTTTTGAAAAATAACACAATCAGACTTGTAAAGTGACAGTCGCTCAGTCGTGTCCAACTCTTTGCGGCCCCATGGACTGTACAGTCTGTGGAATTCTCCAGGCCACAGTGCTGGAGTGGGAAGCCCTTCCCTTCTCCAGGGGAGTTTCCCAACCCAGGGATCAAACCCAGGTCTCCCGCACTGCGGGCAGATTCTTTACCAGCTGAGCCACCAGGGAAGCCCAAGAACACTGGAGTGGGCAGCCGATCCCTTCTCCAGTGGATCTTCCTGTTCCAGGAATTGAATTAGGGTCTCCTGCATTGCAGGCAGATTGTTTACCTGCTGAACTATAGGGAAACCCGAAGACTTGTAAAGTTTTTTTTTTTAAGGCTTTGGCAGGAAACCACACTTACCTGTAAGATACTAAAAAGTGATAGCTTTCACGTGTATGTTTTCTCCTGTGGGTGATGGGCTGTGATAAAGAGTGAGCCTTCTCTTTGCTTTCTAGGGTACCCCTTGCACTGAGCAAGTTAAGGAGTTGATTCTGCGCCTCTGTGAGAAGAACTGTGAGAAGAGCATGGTTGAGGAGCTGGACAGGCTTTTCAGCGACACCGCCAGGCCTGTGGGCTTCCTGCTGAGTGAGAGACTCATCAACGTCCCTCCCCAGATCGCACTGCCCATGCACCAGCAGCTCCAGTAAGAGGCTGGAGACGCCTCTCAGCAGGAGGCTGTCCCCCAAGCAGATTCAGAAATGTGACTCCAGTGGAATATGTTGGTTTAAGCACGTGTTGGGGGAGGGCTTGTATGTATGAGAGATGTATGTGTTACTAATAATGGGCTCTTTAATAGTTTTAATTCCTTAGGACTGTTGTGACAATAGTCTTAATAATCGTAAAGATTTAAATGGTATAAAAATTAGAGTTTCATATACACTTTAACGCCCATTTGACAAGTTTTTCATCCGCTTCAGAGACAGGATTTCTGTCTCACAAATGAAATGTAAATAATTAGAATAACAAAACAGTAAAATTCCTAAATTTCATTGGGATATTCTGTGACGAATGCAGCCATGGCCCTGATACTGCCTCTCGAGCTACTCAGGGTTTGTTACTGTTTTGCTTTAATGCAGGAGCTTTAAGTTTACAAGAGTATTTTAAATGTATGGAGAGATAGGAGTTGATATTGCCTGTGCTTTGACAGAGAGGAGAATGAAATCACAGGTGGACACCCAGGCTTTACAGAGTATTATTTCTCAGAGGTCAGGGTACGTCTTTGTGATTTCCCTGGAAATAGTTGGTGCAAATGTGACTGTAGTTTGAAACCTTTTGGTTTTCCCTTTTTCCTTCATACAGTTGCTTTTTAGTTTTGCTCTGTCTCCCTTGCCCCCTCCCCTTAGCTGCTGTTCATACTGTACTTGCGGTGCCTGCCTGTTTGACTTGTCTTTTTTCTGATCAGCTGGAGCTCATGTTTGATTTCATAGGAGGATCAGCTTTCTCCTGATCTGCAAAAGAAAGCTGATGTGGGTTTTGAGTTTCTTTACATTTTTGTTTAGCCAGACATACGGGGTTATGTATGATTCAAAGGAAGGAAGGAAGGAGTTAAGGTTTCATTGCTGTCTCATTGATGTGGTAGTTCAGCGCATCTGTCTGGCCATTTCTGGCAGGCCAGAAATAAGTCCCAGGTGCCAGTGAAGGCAGACTGTAGAGGTCACCTGCTATTGAGGTCACCGTGATGGCATCAGCCATGGCTGTGTGCCCTTGTGTGTTTCAGTTAAATGTTTTAGAAAGTCTAGAGTCTCAGGTATTTTTAATAGAGCAGTGATGTTGTGTGAACTTGAGACTCAGCTGTTAAGTTGCTGTGTATCTGCAACTCAGAGCGCTAATCTGCGAGCCACCATTCGATTTGTCATACAAGGCGCTGCAAATCAACTGAAGTGCATCTGGCTGGTTCAGAAGCGTCCAGATCCAACGCCTGTCGGTTAAGCCTTTGTCACCACAGAGCTCCGTGAAGAGGTCGCAGTGGTTTTCTCTGTGCGCTGGTTTGTCCACGGATCTTGTCTGGCCCCGCAGGCAAACTTTGTGTCTGTGTTCGTACCTTGTAGGAAAGAACTCGCAGAGGCACACAGAACCAACAAGCCGTGTGGGAAGTGCCACTTCTACCTTCTGATCAGCAGGACGTTTGTGGAAGCAGGAAAGACAATTCCAAGAAGAAACGGAGCAACCAAAAGAAAGAAGAGTTAATGTTTGCAAATGCGGAAGAAGAATTTTTCTACGAGGTAAGACTGTCCTGTTCCATCTCTTTGTTTAAATGTAAATAAGGGTTTTCTTAATAGTCAGGATTTCTTGCTCTCTCACTTTATGCCAAAGTTTATGTGTGGCCATTCTGTTTTTAAACCTGCATATCTACAGCGCCTCGGAGCTAATAACAGAGCAGGGAGGAGGTGGTTATCAAGCCGATCACGCTGATGGTTGGCCATTTACAGCGTGCTTACTACGAAGGCCTCGTCCTCCCACTGCTCTGGGAGGTGGGCGTTAGCCTGGTGCACAGGTGGGGCCGTGGAGCCACTGCCTGTTGGGTGTGGGAGGCGGGGTGGGCCCTGCGCCCCTGCTGCTGGCTCCCACGCTGCTTCGTGCCCTGGGTCCCAGAGGTCATGCCCCTGGTGGGACTCTCCCTGCAAGCCTGTGCCCGTGACGGGCAGATGCCAGGGCGAATACGTCCTCATGCTGCCTGCCTTTCAGAAGTCTTAAGTCTCAGAGGAGGACATGCTTTCTTGGATTGGATGATATCACTTATTTTAAAAGGCGTCCACTGAAGACAAAAGCACTGTAGATTCAGCTCTGTCCTTGTTTTTCAGGAAGTAAATAAGTGAAAATTGTGTGAAATGTGTGCCTCAGCACTCGAGGTAGGCCGTGTCAGGGGCGAATGTGCGGGTGTGCTAAGATGAGTTGGTCACGTGGACTTACTGTCCTCACGTGAAGCTTTATGCCAGGGAAGCAGCTGGGACAGGGCTGAGACTGGCCTCACGGTTCTTCTCATTAACTGTCAAATGTTACGAGTCTTAATTTCACTTGTGTATCCCAAGATTATTTTGAGAATCAGATGGGCTTGTAAATATGAGTGACTGCAGAATTATAAAGGTGAAAGAAGGTGAAGTCACTCAGTCGTGTCTGACTCTATGGGACCCCATGGTGTAGCCCTCCAGGCTGCTCTGTCCATGGGGTTTTCCAGGCAAGAATTTTGGAGTGGGTTGCCATTCCCTTCTCCAGGGCATCTTCCAAACCCAGGAATCGAACCCAGGTCTCCTACACTGCAGGCAGATTCTTTACCCTCTCAGCCACGAGGGAAGCCAGGGTATTGTCACTCAGCTGCTTGTTCACCTCCTAGAAGTAGGACGTGTCTACCCACTCTTCACGCAGGTTAGAAATCTCCTTGGGGAGTGCTTCGTAACGTCTGCCTGGCTGTCCCATTTGAGCTTCCTTTTAACTGTCAGCCTTATGACATTTACTGCACTATTGTATTTCTTACTGATTAAATGAGTTTTGCCCTCAAATTTTAAATTTTATGGTTCTTTGGTTTAGAAGGCAGTCCTGAAGTTCAACTACTCAGTGCAGGAGGAGAGCGACACGTGTCTGGGAGGCCGATGGTCCTTTGATGATGTACCAATGAAGCCCCTGCGAACTGTGATGTTAATTCCAGGCGACAAAATGAATGAAATCATGGAAAAACTCAAAGAGCATCTGTCTGTCTAACCCATCTCCCATGGAAAAACTCAAAGAGCGTCTGTCTGTCTAACCCATCTCCCATGGACCGTGGCGGGCTAGCTTCTGCACAGTTACCGGAAGACTTGGTGGAGGCTTACTGAAAAACTCATGACTTTATTCAGATGAAGGTCCTCTACAAAAAGTAGGGTTCTGTCACCCGTGTCTGCGACACATTTACAAAATATCTTTGCTTTTCTAAAATTTTGGTCAAATTAGAAGAACGGTTGATTAAGAACGTTTCCAATAAGAAGAAAAACCATGGGGTAGTAATTCAAGGAACTCAATAAAAACTTCTATTTTTAGTTTTTAAATAACACACAGAGCGTCTTCCTTTCAGGACTCCGTGTGGGCTGTGGCGCCTTGTCCGTGCTGCCCGGTGGGCCGGCTGCCGCGCCGCCTTTGGGGCAGGTATTGCACATCAGGCTCCGTGGACGCTCTGCCGCGTCACTGCACACTGCATCTCTGCTCAGTAGTTTCAGGGCACTTGTCACACGTCTCCTCCTTTTTCGTTGCTGAAATAGGCGATAGGTGATCCATGACTTGCTGTAGAATATCCTTACTTTCACTGGGAGGCAGATTACTAAAATAGTATTGTGGTGCCAGTTGCATAAATCTGTTTAAAACAAAAAATTATTAGTGGTGAGAGATTACCAAGCAAACATGACCGGACCCTTCCTAGGCCTAGATTCTGCCTCCAGATTCTTGGTTAGTCTGAACTTCTCAGCGGCTCAGCCTGCCTTTGCAGAATGAGTACTTTGTGGTTCTCGTGGGACCAATCCAGCTGCATTTCTGGGAGAAGCTGGCTTCTCTCTGTCACTAACCACCGGGGAGACTGGTTTTCCCCCAAGGCCTTCCGAGTTCTGCAGCAGGTCAGGTCAGGCGCTCGGGAGAACTTGGTGTGTGAGAGAGGGAGTGTGTCTGCATCTCTTACTAACAGCGCACTTTCCAGCTGCTGAAGCTGGACACACCTGTAGTTGCTCCTGGCTGATCAGCTGCCGGAGCGGGAGTGGCGTCTTCCCAGTGGGCCCGCACCTGCGGCGGCTGTGAGACAGTCCGCCCTCACCACTCTCCCTGCAGGCCGTTCACTGCGCAGCCAGTGATCTTCCCAACGGAAGACGTTACTCTGGCTTAAAACCCTCTGACTGCCTTATACCGCACTTAGGATCAACTCCAGACTCTCTCTGGTCCGTAAGCCCTCTGCCTCTTGCACCCGCCTGCTCTCAGCCGCGCCTCCGCCTGCCCTTCCCCCCTTGCTCCAGTCTCAGCGCTCACTATTGTGAGAGGTGGCCAGGCGCTGCAGGGGCTGCACCTGCGGGCTCTGTGCCTCTTCAGAGTGCCGCGCTCGGCCCTGTGTTTCTAGACTGCACTCTCTCTGCTGTAACCTGAGGCACGGGCCTCCGTCATCTGCAGAGACCTGCCTTGCGTAGCTATGCACCACACACACTTCAGAGGAGCAGCAGCGTGAGCTGCTCACACTGGAAGCGCAAGGAGACCCGTCTGCCGCGGGCGCGTCAAGCAGGAATCGGAGGGAGAGCCCTTTCGCTCCCCTGCACTCACAGCTCGGGCGCGATCTCAGAGGCGGTCCTGATGTAGTTGTTGCTGGCGATGCTGAATTTGTGGAAGAGGACCCACTCGGGCATCCTGCCGGTGACGGAGTAGCAGGAGCGTGGGTGCAGCTGCGCGACCTGCTTGTGCGTGAGCATCAGGTAGTTGCCCGCCCCGTCCACGTCCCGAGCGATCTGAGAGGGCGGCGCGGAGGAGGGAAGGCGGCGTGTGAATGCAGAGACCCATACGGCAACAATCCCGTGTTAAAAATTCCAAGCTACTCCATAGAGAATAAACTACAGATTCGCTACACGTCTTCCATTTTCAGATACAGAAAGTAAGACGTGTACATGTTTTGCCCAGAAGTTAAGAGCCAGCGATAAGGATGCTGTGGACTAACTTCGTCAGTTTCAGGGCAGCATGCCAGAACAACACGGCTGCAAGGGGAGGGTTCTGGTCAAGAACTAAAGCTGTTCCTGCCACGGCGTGGCCTGCACACAGACGTCCAGTGCTTTACACCTGACGCTGTAGCTCATTTAATTCCGTACCACAACCCTGTGACATCTGTTTCCATACAGATGAGGAAGTCCGTGCTCAAACGCCACAGTGGCGCTGTGATGTGAAGAGTGCGTGCATTTCTGTAACAGGCTTTATTAACAGTTCAGAGCAGCTGCCTTAGGCAGCCTCTGCTCCAGGAAAGAAACCTACGGATGCTGTCTGCCTGTCAGGCGCCCCATCACCAATTAAGTGGGAACAGCCAGGTGCCGTGAGGAACCAACTGACGTTCAGCCAGGGTGCTGCTGTAAGAGCTCCCTCTGTGATGAGAAAGGTCTGTCCTTTCGGACAAAGAGAACCTTCTAGCTTAGCTCTTCACTCCCTTGAGGGGACGTGTATTTAAATACTGAACATTCAGTAACATATAAGGGTTTTCACACCACTAAAATAATCACCCTAAGTGAGACTTCTGACAGGATGTCCTGAGTATGTGGGATTCTTGTAAGGACCACACCGCAGCAGGCCTTATCCATTCTTACCTGCATAAAATAGCCAGACAGAAGAGCTTTCTTTATGTTCAGAGTGTTCTCCTTTGAGCCGAAGGCAGGTTCTGTGTAGGGAAGCTCGATCCGCTTGATGATTTCTAAGAGTTCAGCTCGGATGACCTCTGCCGTCCTGAGTGCCGAGCAGTTGAGGAAGTGATCGTGACACCACTTTTCCACACAGTCTGGGAAGGAACCAACAGAAGGCTGCTGAGCCGCGACCCGTCACAGCCGAGAGCCCAGGATGGACACGCTCTTAACTCTGCGTCCTCTCTCCTAAAAGGTCGTCCCGTGAGCCGGTGGCGGGAGGCGGCGAGGACAGAGGCCTCTGGTGGCTCTGCCAGGCGCAGAGAGTGTGCGGGACCTGCAGTGGCTGCGGGGACTCCAAGACCCTGCAGGTGTGTGCAGTGCAGGGTCCTGGCACTGGCCCTTAATCTGGATCACGAGGGGCAGGAGAGACTGTCTTAAAGAACAACAGTTTGTTCAGCGTGTACACAGCCAGGATGTACGTGGCCACAACATTTAATCAGGCTAGGGGGGCAAAGCTTACAGTACACATCTCTCTGCTCCATGAAAATATCTCACAGTCTTAACACTGGCCCTTAATCTGGATCACGAGGGGCAGGAGAGACTGTCTTAAAGAACAACAGTTTGTTCAGCGTGTACACAGCCAGGATGTACGTGGCCACATTTAATCAGGCTAGGGGGGCAAAGCTTACAGTACACATCTCTCTGCTCCATTAAAATATCTCACAGTCTTAATTGAAAGGATCCGTACTAGGCTGACATGGGAATTAACGTTACAGTTAAGCTCGCCTACCCGAGTTGCAAGTTTTGCTAATATATTGAAAGTCAGTCCCCTGCAACAGTGTGAAGTCCTCTTTCTCTCCATCTGGGATGACGGAAGCTGGACCGGGTTGTGCCTTGACCTGGGAGCGCACGTGGCCTGCAGACCTTCTGCGCTGTCCTGTCCAAGTCATCTGGCCTGCCTGGGGCCGTGAAAGCACGCACTTGGTCACGTGATGACCAAGTCATCCGGCCTGCTCTCCAAAGATGCTGCCAAATTCCCTGTGTACCTTGCTGACAACTTTTTCTTCTTAGCGTTAAAAACTAACTCCCCGCTCCGTCCCATTCTGCCATTCTGACTGCTGCCACATTTTTCGCTTTACTTCAAGTACTTTTTCACACCCTCTGTTGGAGCAGAGGAGGCAAGAGAAGCATCATGGGGAACAAAGGTGAGCCTGATAAGCCTCCTCGTGGCCAGTCCTCTGGCCGCCTCTGCATCGCTGCTCCGCCCTCCTGGCCTCTGAGATCCCCTTCCTGTCTTTAAGGCTGGAACAGAGTTTCCCGTGGAGGAGTGTGCCTTTCCGTTACCCCTGTAAGTGGGAACATACGTGGAGGAGTGTGCCTTTCCGTTACCCCTGTTAAGTGGGAACATATCCCACCGTGGTTCACACACACCCTGTCCTCTGCTGCAGCTTTTCCACGGGCTACTGTGCACCCTGAACACCCCGGCTCTCCTCCCCACTTCGGCCAAGCTCAATCTTCCCTCAGCTGACCCGCCTCTCCATTACTGCTACCTGGAGCTGGGGGGTGTGTGTGCGTGTGTTCTGAGTGGTCCACATTCTCTCTCCATCTGGCAGTGAACCTGCCGTGTCAGAAGCAGCACAAGGCACAGCTCTGACTGCTGGCCACCTGGAGATGGCAGTCCTTTCCTTCTCCCCGGGCCCAGGAGGGCAGGTCTGTGCCGGGCAAGTCCAGGTCTCCCGGCCCTATGGCCCCAGCAGGCTCACTCTGGAGGCTGTGGGCTGGGTGCCGCGGTACATGGATACAGGACCCCGTCTGTGGGAGCAGGAGGGTATCTCTACAGTTAAACCTGTGGGTGCACAAGGGAGGCCTGGAGCGCCATGCTGCTCAGGTGACCCAGGGGCTTGGGGGAGAGAGGATGTTTGCTGAATCATGACACGGCTTTGTTCTGGGAAGGAGAGGATGACTAGGGAATGCCGAGCCTTCACTTACGCTCACTGGTGGCGTTCAGAGTCGTGTCCTGGTAGGCCTTGTAGATGTTGATGAGGGTAAAGTGATCTCCGTCAGGATGTAAGAATGTCTTCCAGCAAGACAGGGCGGCCGCCTCAGCTCCACGGGACAGGTGCGAGAAGCAATTAGGAGCTTTAAGACACGAGAAGTCAGAAGGTTGGCGGTAATGAGCATCCCCTTCAGCACAGCAGGCGGAGGGGGCTCACTGCCCCGCGTAGCTCTGCCCGTCTTCTGGGAATAATGTGTTTTCCTTGTTTATTTAGATCAGAGATACTCAGAGTGAGCTGTCATCATGCGGGTGTTTCTGTTAGCTTTACTCAGGGCTGCCTGGCAAAGCGGACACCCTGCCGGTATTACAGCCGGACCCGGGGGACCTGGGGCCTCAGAGGCCCAGGGACAGGACCCGGACCCAGGTTCTGAGCAGCAGAGCCTCTGATTTGTTCTGCCAGTAAAGGAATCTATTCAAACCTATAAACCAAGGTGAACGAGGTGGGAGGAGAGAGAAAACAGGCAAGACCGGCAGGGTAAGAACACTTCCGGGGACAAGTTTCTTGGTCGGAACCCGTTATTGCAGCGAAAGCAAGCTTGGTGTGCGGTCACCTGTCTGACTTAAGAAATCCACTGGGTTTTTACTTGGGTATTTTTCATATTAAGATAATCCTCGTACTTTTCTACCTTTTCAATCTATTTGAATTGAAAATATTTCATTCCCATACCAGTGGATCTCATTTAAATCTACACTTGCTGCAGGACAAAAGCACCGTCCTGAAGGAATACCTGTCACCATGGCAGCGATGGTTAGCATCTCATCGACACAGTCAAATTCACAGGATGCTAAGATGGACTTGGAGAGTTGTGGATCAAGAGGGAACTCTGACATGATGATTCCGAATTCAGACAGGTTTCCATCGTTGTCCAGTGCTGCCAGGTAATCTAAGTCTTCCAAAGCCTGCATCAGACTCTCTGGTGCTGGGGAAGACAAAATTGACAACTAGAAAGCCTCATACCACCAAGATGGGGCAACAGGTACTGGATTTCCCCTCCCACACAGAACCACCAAACGATAAGCAAAAGGTGAAACAAATACCAGTCTGCGAGGCAGAGACCACCAGGCGGTGAACGAGTGATTCCTGAGAGGGGCCATCACTTGGGGAGCTTAGGCCCTGAGCTTCCCGGCTATGGTGAGAGGAGGGGAACTGGGGGAGCTGCCAGGTTCCCCACCTCATGGAGGTGGTGCTGAGGGTCCCTGGAGACTCGGGTGGTCAGAGCTTGCAGGTCAGCTTCCTGAGAGGACAGAGCTCTGCAGGAGGACTCAGATGGATGAGGGCCCCTCGCTCAGTCAGAAGGGCCCACAGGAGAAACCATTCCAAGCCAGGAGGGACAGAGGATATGTGCCTGGTGTACCCATGCGGTCTCCGACAGGCCCGTTCCCACCAGCCAGGTGCAAAGCCTCACGGTTCATGGGGCTCTGGGGAGGAAATAATAACTACGCTCCCCGGCACCCCCCACCCCATAAGCGCGGTTCCAGTGCCACCTACATAATCCTGAGATCAGCCCCTGAAAGGATCATCCTGCAGCCCAGGGCAAGCTCGAGAATACTTATAGGAATATGAAATGTCCAATATCCAACGCAGGGAGACGGACTATGTCTGGCATCCAATAGAAACCACGTGGTAGGAAAACATAATCCCACAATAAAGAGAAAAACGCACCAATTGAAGCTGACCCAGAACTCACACAGATGACAGCTACAGCAGACAAGGAAGCTGAGAGAACTATTTGCCATTTGTGCATTTAGAGACCCCGAGGCAAGGGTGAGGCCTTGAGAAGTCACAGTCCCCGGGAAGTAAACAGATGGGCTCCTCAGAAAAAGTATTTAGTCCAAGGTGCCATCAGCAAGCCCTGAAATCAAAAGTAACACCTGACCTGCCCGAGAAGGTTCAAGAGGCATCTTGGATTAAACAGGGCAGGAGGGGCTGGGGGTGCAAACTTAATTACTGAGAGCTGTTCAGAAACCAGTTTCCGTAAGTCAGCAAAGCTGCTTCATCGTAAGTCACAGGATCTCTGGCAACTGTCCTCTGAGGATCTGGCTGGACAGCCAGCCTCTGTCCCCGGAGGGCACTGCTCCTCGTTTTTACACCCTGGAGTTGAGTCGGCTGCACACAGGGTGACTGGTAGAAATAACATCATGACTCTGCTCCCGGTCCTAACAGCAGCAGAGGAGAGGAAGTTTCTGGGGGTTTTACTATGCTAGAAAGAACAAGTTAATGAATGCAGATGATACAGGTGAAAGGGCACTCATAAAAATAACTGCATAAGGTTTGCTAATATTACATTCTACGTTTTAAGCCAGCTCCCCAGTACGGCCCATAAAATTGTAGGTAAAAGCAAAGGGGTTTAGATGAGGATTCTTGATGGCAGTGCTGCTTAAGTGTACTCCATGGTAAATAATGCCAGCAAATGCACGTAGATGCTTTAATGCCAGGCCTCTTTACAACACTGCAAAATCACGCTGCTTTACTCCAAAGGCAATTTCAATATGAACAAAACATCGCCACTGTACTCCCTGCGGGACAGCTCACTGCAAGGCTGCACGCCGGCCCCACTGCCATCACTCAGAGTCACCTGGAGGGCTACTGACAGTCTCTCCTGCACCCTCTTCCCAGGGAAGCCCAAATGCCAGGCTCCAACACAGAATCTGCGTTTTCATGCCACAGCACCTGCAGAAAGGCTGCTCACAGACAGGCTGCTTGTCTGGAATAAGGGTTGAGCCCACAGCCGGATGGAGGGCTCAGCACTGATCCGAAGCAGGAGCGCAGGTCCGATGGGTCCAGGGCTCTGCTGTGTCATTTCCAGAACCAACAGCCTCACGTGGCATCTTTCCTACGGCCTTGAACAGTCTGCCAAGATTTTTGATGTCAAATAGCAGGGTGTTCCCTTCCCTGTCATGGGGACCTCCACTCAGGTGCTCAGCAGGTGAGAGAAGAACGCAGAGATGGAGACAGGAAGCTGCGTGCCTGTGCCGTTCAACCTCTGCCCTTGAGGGTCCCGGAGGCATGGCTTGGGGTCACAGGACACCCCACGTCCTTATCCCAACCCGCTTGGGCTGATGGTGGCCTGAGTGGCATCACTGGCACCACCTGCAGCCAGAAGAATTGTGACGTGTGGACACCACGGCATCAGAAATCCTGTCAGGAAGCAACAGGGAATCAGAGCACCACCGCCCTGGGGGGGACAGCTGTGCTCACCCCGTGCAGGCCCTGTGCCCTGTAGGCATATGAATTACACCACACGTATGCGGACGGACGTGGAGAAAGAGAGACGGCTGGACAGGACGGGAGGGCCCGGCGGGACATAGGGCTGGGGCAGGGGCATCATGTGCACCCAAGCAGAGCGCCCACGGAGCAGAGAAACGGAAGAATCAGGACGGCGGCTGGCTGGGGGTGCAGACTCTCCCAGGTCCTGGGCCTTCCAGGCAGCGGGAGCGAGAGTGACTCTGGAGAGGACGGGAGGGGCCCCGTCCACTAATTTCACAAGGACAGGCTCATAGATCCTGGCATGTGCCAACCTGCTGCTGTTACGCCGTACATACAGCACCTCTTAATAACCCCATGGCACAAGAAGGCACACCGTCCATCCTCACGTCACCGATGGGGAAATGGTAGGCGACTGGCCAAAGCCACGGGGCGAAGCAGCCTCTCTGCTGGGCTGTGAAGCAGCCTCTGGACCAGCCCTTCTGCCGGCAGCTGTTCGCACCTGTGCACCGTCAGCTCAGCTGCCTCCAGTCTGTCTTTTGGCTCCAAAGCCCAGCTCGCTCCTCCCAGGGAGCCCGGCGTGGCCTCCCAAGGCCTGTGGATCAGTACCTGTTTCTCACACCGTCAAAACTGCCTTGGGAGGCTCTCCTGAAGCTTGGGGCCAGTGAGCCTTCTGTGTCAGAGTTCGGGTGGACGCCACGTGGGTGATGAGGGATGAGAGTTCACGCCACATGCATCATCGTTCTTGGGGGCCACAGAGGAACGAAGGCACTTGCCTCTGCGAAGGGACTGCTCTGACGATGCTTGTGTGCGAATGAAGACGCTGAGGTGCCCAGTGGGCAACACGCTCGCCGCATGTCACGCAGCTGGTAACGAGCGCCAGGGCGCCTGCAATCCCGGCCGCCTCTGGCCCAGGGTGCTGAGGACAGCCCCATTTCCCTGCCTGCCCCCAGCTCGAGGAAGGCTGGCATTCCCGTTCAGCCTCCACCAGCTGGGCCCAAATAACAGATCCTAGAGTCGCTGGGCCCACAAAGAGCTGACGGGTCCCGAGGGCTGAAGCTGCTTCCCTTCTGTGTCTTCTAAGCTCTCCTGCAGATTTTCTTTTCATTCTGAAAAATGACCTCTCGCTCCCGAGAGCCTCACGACCCTGGCGCTCGGGTTTCAGCACCTTCGTGCCTCTTTTCCACCCTCCTCCCTGCCATCTTGGAACAGCAGTCAGCTCTGTGTGGCTTCGGACAGATGACGTGTGGCCTCTGTGAATTCAAAAACCGAGGGGGGCCTCCTGCCAGCGCTGGGGCTAAATCCTGGCTATCTGGGGGCAACCAGCAGCACGCTTCCTGCCGGGGATGGCGGGATCCACGCCAGGCTCCCTCTGGCGGCACATTTCCCCTCTGATCTCCTCTTCACACAGACCATTACGTTTCAGCCCCTTTGTAAACTCCAGAGCAGAATCTCACGTCTCCCATGATGACCCACCACTTCTCGGGTGCACTCACCAACCAGGCTCCCCGAAGAGAAGACTGCGGAGCGTCTTGACTCCCTGATTCACAGGCTGAGAAGTCCCAGCCTCATCCCCACAGGCCAAGGGTCTGGACGTGTCTTCGGGGCCCTGACCCGATCCTGCCCTTTCCTCCTTCCCCCGTCTCTGAGACGGCCCTGTCTCGTCCCAAATGCCACGTCCAGCAAGTCTGCATTTGGGTCCATTCTTCACAGATGGTTCCAATGCCAGTCGTCTGGCCACTAGCAAAACGAGCTCTGAGGCCAGATACCAACGTGACGTCCGGTGTGGGCCTGGGCTCAGTGAGCTTGTCCTCGCCCGTGCTGATGGCGCTCCCCTGCCCTCCCGGAGGGAGGATGCCTAGGACCACCTCAAGTGGTCAGCTGGCCCTGGACTCCCTGACCCCGATCAACAGGGACTGCATCCTCCACTCACCATGGAAGTCAGTCCTCAGCACCAGCTTAGAAAATGAGGGATTTTTTTAAAGAGAGCTATGCCAAGGAAATCCACCCTCCTCCCTGCCATCTTGGAACAGCAGTCAGCTCTGTGTGGCTTCGGACAGATGACGTGTGGCCTCTGTGAATTCAAAAACCGAGGGGGGCCTCCTGCCAGCGCTGGGGCTAAATCCTGGCTATCTGGGGGCAACCAGCAGCACGCTTCCTGCCGGGGATGGCGGGATCCACGCCAGGCTCCCTCTGGCGGCACATTTCCCCTCTGATCTCCTCTTCACACAGACCATTACGTTTCAGCCCCTTTGTAAACTCCAGAGCAGAATCTCACGTCTCCCATGATGACCCACCACTTCTCGGGTGCACTCACCAACCAGGCTCCCCGAAGAGAAGACTGCGGAGCGTCTTGACTCCCTGATTCACAGGCTGAGAAGTCCCAGCCTCATCCCCACAGGCCAAGGGTCTGGACGTGTCTTCGGGGCCCTGACCCGATCCTGCCCTTTCCTCCTTCCCCCGTCTCTGAGACGGCCCTGTCTCGTCCAAAATGCCACGTCCAGCAAGTCTGCATTTGGGTCCATTCTTCACAGATGGTTCCAATGCCAGTCGTCTGGCCACTAGCAAAACGAGCTCTGAGGCCAGATACCAACGTGACGTCCGGTGTGGGCCTGGGCTCAGTGAGCTTGTCCTCGCCCGTGCTGATGGCGCTCCCCTGCCCTCCCGGAGGGAGGATGCCTAGGACCACCTCAAGTGGTCAGCTGGCCCTGGACTCCCTGACCCCGATCAACAGGGACTGCATCCTCCACTCACCATGGAAGTCAGTCCTCAGCACCAGCTTAGAAAATGAGGGATTTTTTTAAAGAGAGCTATGCCAAGGAACCCTGGAGGAGGGCATGGCAACCCACTCCAGTGTTCTTGCCTGGAGAATCCCCATGGACCGAGGAGCCTGGCGGGCTGTAGTCCATGGGGTGGCAGAGTCAGACACGACTGAGCGACTAAGCACGCACGCACACACAGGCCGAGGGAACTGGACGAACAGCCTCGTGACGCCAAATCCACCTCACGTGGCCCGTGGGTCCTGCGGCGGCCACTCTGCTGCATCTGCGAATTTCATTCACGAGCGGCGTTCAGTGCAGCAGCTGCAACCATCATCTTTTTTTCCCCTTTCAACACGATGAGTCAAAGTTAATCCACAGTTGTGTTTCCCCAAAGCACAGCAGAAACAGTCATGTGCATGATGCCAGGAGACAAGAACAAATCGCTTCCCTCGCCCCTCTGTTCCCCGCTCTCAGCTCTAAGCCCCACGCACGAGCGAGCGGCGAGGGTGGCCACTGAGAAGCACCGAGGTTCCTCTGCACTCGGGCTGTGCTGGGCCGTTTGCTTTTTAAAATCTTGGACGTTACAAGGCCTGCCCTTCCCTCGTCCTGCTGGTCCATCAAGTAACTACTAGCATGAAAACAAGATGCCCAGGCGATCAACACGAAAGAAAAGAAAGCGAAGCCACTTAGTCGTGTCCGGCTCTTTGTGACCCCATGGACTGTAGCCCACTGGTCTCCTCTGCCCATGGAATGTTCCAGGCAAGAGTACTGGAGTGGGTTGCCATTTCCTCCTCCAGGGGATCTTCCCGACCCAGGGATCGAACCTGGGCTCCCCTGCACTGCAGGCAGACGCTTTACCGCCTGAGCCTCCAGGGAAGCCCAGCATAAGCAGGTTCCAAAAGTGAGGCCTGTCTCTTCAGGGGTGGTGTCTGGAGTGGCGACTGGCTGGCTGGGGTCTCCAGGCAGAGGCTGGAGAAATGGGCGTGAGCGACCACCCCGCCTCCCAGACTCCCTTTCCCTCAGGGACCAGAGCGAGACCCAAGGGCAAGGGGGCTTCACCGTTTGCGAGGTAAGGGCTCGTGGCTAAAGAAATCCTGGTTTCCCAGCCTTTCTGGACCTGATCACTCACCCCCCAGGGCCCCAGCCCGTCCCCTCCAACCGCTGCTGTAGAAGAAAAATGCATTCCGAGTTTGCTTGCTTACATTTCCTTACATACGTTTTACAACCTTCCTGTGACTGCTTTCCTCCAAGCCACCATCTCAAGGTATGTTTATCACTAATGTGTCTATCACTTCAGCTAGTAAAGAAGGGCCCAGGCCTAATGAACCTCTTCTCAGATGGGGAAGCTCTGTGCCAAACCAAGCTGGCTGATACCCTCAGGGTCAAGCCTCAGGCTTGGGACCGCATGGCTGTTATCCCGGTAATGTGCTAATTTTCCCGAGAACCTGAATGCCAAGGCCTTCTTTACATGCGTTCAATGTAGGCCTCTCTCTCCTGCATGCCTGAGCTGCTGCCGGAGAACAGCGACCCTTTCCCTGCAAGAACAGATGGTTCCCAGGGAGGAGATGGCTACAGAGAAGGAAGGAGGTCTGTCTTGGACGAGACAGGAGCTCACCCGGTCCCTCTCCTCCCGGAGATCCACTGCTCCTCTAGGGAAAAGTCTGTTGAAAACCTTAGATTCCAAGGGTGCCCAAAGTAACTGGTCTTCCAAGTTTTTACTGGGAGAGTTTCAACATTAAACCCCCTATGGTTCTAGGGAAGGTCTCAGCGCCACCCCGGCTTCCACTGGCCTGGCCACCCGTTTCCCTGTGTCTGATGGCAGACACTGACATTCCAGTGTCAGGACGGGTATTTTCTACAGGGTGCTTTTTTTTTTTTAACACAATTTTTAGATGACTTGGGAGAATGTTTACCTCTAGTGGAGACAATGTTTCAGGACAAATCAAAGCCCCAGGCTGCTTGCTCTGCCAGGGGGCCTCCCGCTCTTAGGACGGGGGTGGGCAGGAGCTAAGCGGGCAGGGCTGCAGCCGGGCGCCCCGCTGGCCCGCGCCCGTGCCTACCGGGTCTGTTCATGAAGTCGCAGTGGCCCAGGCCCGCGATGTCCGCTCTCTTCATGAAGAGCACCATGCTTGTGAGGTTGGCCTCCTGCATCTCTGCTGGCTTCAGCGGCCGCATGTCCCTGGAGGCAAATTCTTCGGAGTACAGACGGAACAGTTTTCCTGGAAGAAACCGGGCAGAGACGGGGCTGACGCGTCTGGGCGCCGGCGGACGGGAACCTCCGTGTATGGCTCCGGGCCCGCGGGGCTACCTGAGGGAGAGGCGCCGAGCAGCTGCTTGCGGGTCTCGGCCTGGCTCTGGCTGATGGGCTGCGTGACGAGCGAGTCTGCTCTGATCCGGGGGTTGTACACCTTTGAACGGAAGGACAGCGGCTTGAGCATCGGCTCACTCAAGACCCCGCGGGCGGGTCACCCTGGAGTGCCTGCTCTTTGCAGCACCTGACTCCATGAGCTGTTCTGCTCCTGACTCGCTCCTTTTGTGCGGCATCTGCCATTGCTTCACTGGCCTTGAGGTAGTGAAGGGCTGTCTGCGCTCAGTGTGGCTTCTGCAAACGGGGGCTCTGCATCGTCTGCTGAAACCGCGGACGCCGCTTCTCAAAGCGCCAGGCTGCCCACTGGGGACAGATGCTCACGTGCCCCACGGACAAAAGGATGATCCTCTGACAATGCCGCGTTTCCTTAAGCTTCTATTCAAACGGACTGAGACCCTCCTTCCCCCCAGGGTCTCACCTCTGTAAGGCAGGCTGGGCCTTCCAGGTCCAATAGGCTAATAGAAAGCTACAGACGGCACTGACAGTGATTGTCTCGGGGTAAGTTTACAGCTAAGTGATAAGCCTGGGCTCTCTGAACGGTGGATTAATGCTGTAAGGTCAAGGCCAACTGGTTCCGAGGAAACCTTCCAATGGCTGGAATGGCTCTGTCATAGTAATCACGGATACTCAGGAAACCCGTAGTCTCCTGGGAGGATAGGAGTGACACAGCACCTCCTAACAGTAAACGGAGCAATACTCAGGGTTGGTGCGTTTCAGCTTACAGGCCAGGACTTCCGAAACCCCACTGTCTCAGAGAGCTTGAGCCATCCTATTTCCATTTTTCCTAATTTTTAAGGACTGCGATTAAAAGCATACATTTTAAAATTTAGGATGGAATTTTACCATATCAACGATGAAGCCAGAATTTTCTACAATAAAAATCAGTGTACTTGAACCTAATCTCTAGTAAGTTACCTGGGAGAAGATGCTAATTACTTTGATAAAGTGGCCACCAAAAACACCTAAGACACGTATGGAAGCAAAGATTAGTTCGAGAGTCAAGTAATTTGCTTTAGTAGTTGTGTCTCCTTAAAACTTTTTTCGTTAGCACCTCAATCAATTTAATTGTCCAGATGCCAGCCTGCTAATGAGAGGCAGTTACCTCCGCTCGAGACTTTGGTCACTGCATGCAACGGTGCTTCTCTGCACACGTGGCCAAACAGAGAAGCCCCCTGACTGCAAAATGATAGGAACCCAAGACAGTGGTCAGCAGTCTGGTAACTGTCCTGCTCAGTTTAGGCAATTTACCTGCTCAGTAATAATTACCTTTCTTCTCTCCACACCCACATCAATAACAAACTTTACTGTGTTGCTACAGATCAAAGATTCTCCGGAGCCAGCCGTCAACACCACTCGTCTCTGATGAACTGGGCATCTTTTTTCCGTTTCATCGTTTGGCTTGAACAGTGCACATTTCTCTTTTGGATACAAAGGAACAACTATCAGCTCTCCAAGATCTGGGTTTAAGTTAGATCCTTCTTGGCAGACAATTTCATAGGCTTTTTCAATATCTAAAGTAAAACAAGAACATCATCCATGAGAATAAAGTACATTATAAACAACTTTGTCCATATTACATAGAACTAACAGGCAAGACAAGGACCTACTGAACAGCACAGGGAACTCTGCTCAGTGTTCTGTGGCAGCCCGGATGGGAGGGGGTTCAGGGGAGAATGGATATATGGATCTGTATGGCTAAGTCCCTTTTCTGTCCACCTGAAACTATCACAATTGTGTTAACCGGCTATACTCCAATACAAAATAAAAGTTTAAAAAACAAAAATATATTTTAAAAAATTTGGCAAAAGCTGCATAACGTATTCATGGAAAGAAATACTTGTTGTCTATAGGTATCGTCAAATACGAAAAGAAGATATAACTGTGTAAGAACATTTCTTTGGGGAAGTTAAATATAATTTATAAATGATTTCATTGCTTTTAGCCCAAAATGGCTTTCCTTTTGTGAAATGTACTGTCTTTGCCTTCATGCATTTCTCTAGCTTAAGGCAGTTTCTCACCTCTGTTAACAATGACAGGGAAACAAAAGTTATTTTCAGATCGGTGAGAATACACCACTGTGCTCTGATGGGGGCAGAACTAAGAACTGTATAGCAATCTCTAGGTTTCCAACAGGAGCAAATATACATACATGTCCCATAATCAAGACTTTAATCTGGGTAATTCTGAAAATGATTACCCATTAGCATTTAGCATTTTAAAAATAGCAGAAATGCAATGAGGCAGGCAGGAAATAATCACTGTTATTTATATACTTGCAAGATTCAGGAATTTAGACACACTCTTTAAAAATATTTCATTATCAAATACATTGAAAAAGAGTAAATTATGTGCCCTAAAACTATAAATATACTTACTTATTACTGCAAAATGCTCAAAATGCAAGACACTTTACACAGTTCTTTTCTATTAAAGTTTTCTCAAATCACAACCAGATTTCTACAACCTCATATAAGATGTCACAATGTAATTCTTACACCTTTTAAATTTGTTTCCAAAAAAAAATTTTTTTTTTAAGAGTTTAACTACCAGATGGAGGAAGTCAGTCAGTTCAGGCGCTCAGTCGTCCGACTCTTTGCAAACCCATGAACTGCAGCACGCCAGGCCTCCCTGTCCATCACCAACTCCCGGAAGGGGAAGTTAAATATAATTTATAAATGATTTCATTGCTTTTAGCCCAAAATGGCTTTCCTTTTGTGAAATGTACTGTCTTTGCCTTCATGCATTTCTCTAGCTTAAGGCAGTTTCTCACCTCTGTTAACAATGACAGGGAAACAAAAGTTATTTTCAGATCGGTGAGAATACACCACTGTGCTCTGATGGGGGCAGAACTAAGAACTGTATAGCAATCTCTAGGTTTCCAACAGGAGCAAATATACATACATGTCCCATAATCAGGACTTTAATCTGGGTAATTCTGAAAATGATTACCCATTAGCATTTAGCATTTTAAAAATAGCAGAAATGCAATGAGGCAGGCAGGAAATAATCACTGTTATTTATATACTTGCAAGATTCAGGAATTTAGACACACTCTTTAAAAATATTTCATTATCAAATACATTGAAAAAGAGTAAATTATGTGCCCTAAAACTATAAATATACTTACTTATTACTGCAAAATGCTCAAAATGCAAGACACTTTACACAGTTCTTTTCTATTAAAGTTTTCTCAAATCACAACCAGATTTCTACAACCTCATATAAGATGTCACAATGTAATTCTTACACCTTTTAAATTTGTTTCCAAAAAAAAATTTTTTTTTTAAGAGTTTAACTACCAGATGGAGGAAGTCAGTCAGTTCAGGCGCTCAGTCGTCCGACTCTTTGCAAACCCATGAACTGCAGCACGCCAGGCCTCCCTGTCCATCACCAACTCCCGGAGTCCACTCAAACTCACGTCCACTGAGTCAGTGATGCCATCCAACCATCTCATCCTGTCGTCTCCTTCTCCTCCTGCCCTCAATCTTTCCCAGCATCAGGGTCTTTTTAGATGAGTCAGTTCTTTGCATCAGGTGACCAAAGTATTGGAGTTTCAGCTTCAACAGGAAGCCCCATTTCATTCGATTAGATTTCACCAGAAGCCTAAGTGAAACAATGCCGCCTGTGACTTCTATAAAGATTTGAGGCCCCTGCCCGAGCTCCAGCTCATCTTTCCTTCCCTCCACGCCACCTGTCGGGTGGGACTTAACTAACTCAAGGGCGTCGCAGGCGGACATATCTGCCTGGAAAGTAGCAAGACCTGGGGTGACCTATTACCCCAGAGGCCCCGGGGCAGCAGGGCAGAGGCTGTGGCCCACACCGCACTCACCTGGGCCCTCCTCCTGCTCACGCGCCCCTTTCCTATGGAGCTGGTCTACTTGGGGCAGGTTTTTTTTTTTTAAACTAAGCAAAGAGCAGGACTACTGAGGTAAAGAATGAAAGCTTGCCAGCTGGAATAATCAGAATGAAGCTATTTATTCCAATTTTTAAAATAATTCTGATCACGTCACATTTTCAGCTAAGCAAGCTTAGAGATCTGCAGAGAGGAGAGTATGTCCTTGATCTGCACCTCCCGGCACGTGGCCGCTGCCCAGGCCTCACAGGGACCCGGGTACTTCCTCTTGGTGGGGAGGTGGCAACCTTGGCACACACAGCTACCTGAGCCGGAAGAGGAGGCGCCATTCCAGCAGCCCGCTCACAAGTGTCCAATCAAAATAAGCCTTCAAACTGCACTCAATAGTTCTCTCCCTCTCTGAGAATTGAGGCCTGTCATTTTTCATTTGCTTCTAGCTGCTAAAACTTCAGTTATAACAGGATTCTAATGTTGAATTTTGTTCCAAATGGGGAGGTAAAAGAATTTTTTAAAATCTTCAAAAAGAAATCAAAAGCAGAGCAAAATTAGAAACATCACTGTATCTACTTTAAGCTCCTCAAGCTCAGATGACAGAAAGCTCGGAGGTCACATCTCAGAATTTTTAAAAAGTGCCGAAGATACTCATCTGGTGCGCCGAAATGTTCACTCATTTCTTTCTTGTTCAAGGTGTTCAGAGCGTTTCCATCCGCAGGGCTTTCCCAGGACACGTGCAGCCACTGTGGGAGACGCAGCCCCCTGCGCTGAAGGAAGACATCCGGCCCCCGAGGAAAGGGCCGTGGCCAGACGGGGTATTTCCCAGGAAAACCTTCCACCTAAGAGCACCTTCCTGGGACAGCTTCAAGATGTGTGACCATCTGGCTAGACGGCCTCATTTGTCTTTATTTTTGTTTTCCAGTTAATCTACTTCACTTTTTCTTCAAATTAACAGATGGCGAAGTGGTTGGGAGCAACACCCTACAAACATGCAGGCCTCTGTGCCTCGCCTGAGCCCCAGACACGGGGAGTGCCTGGCTTGTGGGTGTTAACTCAGCAAGCGAGGGAAGACGGGAGGTTAGGGAAGACGGGAGGCACCTGACGTCTCTGAACCAAAACGTCTCAGGGTATCTCTGCACTTTAAAATGGATTTAAGAGGAAAAAAAACCAACAAGTAGTACACTTCTGTTCGACTGCTTGGCTTTGTTTTCATATGACATTTGGTTTACCGTGGCAGATTCTAAAGTTGTATATTGAAATCAAGAAAGATTCAAACAGCAAAGGGAAAGATGGTCAACAGCTATTAACATGGATTTCAGGGCAAGACAAAATTTTCCAAAAGACAAATTCTGAGACTAGAGCAGAGTATCTTATGCCAGTTAATCCTGACATAAGGAGTTAAAAAGAAAAAAGAAAAGTCCATCGAGATTCTGAGCTGTGTTCAGCTTGTTAGGGAAGAGATGGAGAAAAGAAAACCAGGTAACAGCTGTGGGATTGGGGCTGGGCTTCGAGGAAGATCGCCGGCTCCCAGAGAAGGCGTGCTCAAGCTGTCCGGCCACCCACCGGCCGCCTGCTGGACGAGGAGACCCCCCAGAGACTCCCGTGCTCCACTCGGCCACAGCAGCAGCCGCTGCCAGGACGAATGAGTCCTCACGCTCAGAGGCTCAGAACTGAAAACTCTGCCCCGGGCCTTCCCTGCACTACCACGCACGACACTTTAAGGCTCTGCAGGACGGACGGTTTCTTAAGGAGACGTCCTTCCTGTCTGACTTCCAGGAAGATTCTATACCCTTCTAAGCCCTGTGGATTTTACAGCTTCTACTACTATCCTATGTAAAAATGCATCTTCTGAAGTCTGACAATTTAAAAATCATTATGGCACTACTTATAGCTTCTATTAAAGAGTCAAATACTAGTCCCAACTCTGTTATGAGCTTTATTTTTCAGAAGTCCACTTGAGAACTTTTGGTCACTCTGAAGATGACTACCCGCCCTATCAGTCTTTAATTATACTGCCCCCGTCCCAGCACTGAGACATATGCCTTCTCTTCTCCTGGCAACTCTAACTTTCAAATGTCTTAGACTCTTTAATTCCGCCCTTCCTCCCTTCCTGAGGCTTTACCCAGTTACACTGAAAACGTCTGTCCTCAGAAATCCTTTCCCTGTCTCCTTAATCATTGTATTTCTTCCCTCAGGACTTTCTCGAATATCTCGAATCACGCAGGATTAGGGAATGAGAATAGAATCCATCACGGCAGCAGGCAGATTTACTACCCAAGAAACTGTATAATCTATACATGAAAAGCATAAATACGCTGTAGTTTATCATATACTGGAGATTCTGAATTACTTTCTTTACAGAGACAGATGAAATTTACATTGTGAGAAAACTGTCTAAAGGTCTCAAAGCTAAAGGCTCAGTCATCCTTTGTGCCGTGACTATGACGCAGAATCAACACTCCTGAAGGCATTTCAGAAAGTGTGCGCACTCAAGGCTCTGATGGAGAGATGAGGTGCTTGTCTTTGTTCAGCTGGTGGCTCAGCCAGTAGGAAGCAGCTTCCTTTGGTTTTTGTTTAATCAGTGGAATCGTCATGGTCTACAAGGTACAGCTTTTACTCGGAGTGAAATGACGGGCAGGGAGGAAAAGGCCAGGCAGTCAGTCTCTAAGGAGAAAGTCTAACTCTTAAGATTCCGGAGGTTTTTAGATTTGGCTTTCACGGCAGTGGGAGAGAGAGAAGCAGGGTCAGGGTAACTGTGTTTAGACAAATGCAACCCCAAGGGGACCCTGACTGTCTGAAAGCAGTGACAGACGCGCAGGTGTCCATTTCCAGTCGTGCTTTTGGAAAGGCAGTTTTAAGTGAAGGGTTGGCTCATTCACCTTTTGAAGAAAAGCGTAGGGAGACAGCCCTCTGGGTGTGCCGTGAACTCTAGAGTTCTGCCTAATCCTCCACTGACTGTTGTAGGAACACTTTTTTGCTTCCTGATTCTCTGCCAAGTGCTTAGGATATGTTCTGCTTCTCCAGCATCCCCCATGACGGGGGCAGCCGTACCAGTGTGTCCCCTCTGCTGAGAGGGTTCACGGTGAGCCTCTGGGGCGGCCCAGAATCCCACCTGCCCGGGGGGCAGGAAGTCAGCTCTGGAGATCACCCCCACAAGCTCCTCGGACTCCCCCCACCCTCTCCTCATTCTGTGTTTCAGAACAATCCCTGCTTTTAGAAGCATTTCCCTGTTCACCTTTCAAGCACAGGCTTTATTCACTCTTTATCGAACCTTCTTCCAAGTATAGAGAAACGAGGTGTGGTGGAACCAAATATTTAAACAGCTAATCAGCAAAGTGAAATCTGTAGGTTATTCAAATCTTCGCAGCAAGGTTCAAAGGCTCCCAATAAGTAACGTTATTGCTCTGGTAGGTTTGGGTATTATTTACTTACTTGTTCACAGGCCAGAAAGACGACGATGTCACCCTTCTCACCCGAGTGGTGAATTTCAAAGATAAGGCGTAAAATAGACTCAAAAGACTCCTTCTGAGCCCCACTAAGGTACACAACCTCCACGGGGTGCTTGTTTTTCACTTGGATGAGAGGCACGTTTCCATAGTAAGAACTGAGCTTGTTGATTAGGTGAGGTGAGGAGTTGATTATGAGCTTCAGTTCCGGTCTTGCTAGTAACACATCTTTAAGAAGTCCAAGTAACACGTCAGTTGCGATGCTTCTTTCATGAATATCATCTAAGATGATGATCCCATAGCTACCCAGAAAAGGATTGGACATCATTTCTCTTTGCAACATGTCATCAGTACAATACCTACAGAAAGAAAACAGTAACATTAGAATGCTCTCATGAAAATGATCCCACAAGAAACTCCTGACATAAGCCACAGAGATGCGTGTCTAGTATCCTTTTGTCTAAATCAGGAGCTTAAAATCTTTATCGGGGCCAAGATTCCTTTAAGCTGATAAAATCTACAGAGCTTCAAAACCGAAAAATACATAATATAAACAAAAATTTTAAGCGTAGTTTGCCTATGTTCACCGACCCTCTGAAGACCATCACTGAACCTTAGGTTAGAGACCTCTGCCTTAAATGTTTATTACAGATACTAGCAAGAGCTACATTGAACATTTGCCCTGAGCTTTTTAAACAAAAAAGTAACCTAGCAAAATACTCCTGTCGGGTAAGAGTTTTCCCCTCTTCCATCAATGGAAGAATGTCGAGTGGGAGGACACACTGTTCAGTGGAGCGCACACACGTACACGGATGACCGTCTTGGCTCAGGTTCTTGGCCCAGTGGGTCCAGGAAAGGAGTCTGTTGGTGGCACTTTTTGGGAGATGGCATCACCAAGGTGTGAGCATCACCATGTTTGAAATGTCACCCAAATAATACTCACACAAAAGCACCTAAAAAGTAATCACATATTTGAGGGCAGCATGCAAACTGGGAAGTATTCTTGGAGGAGGAAGGGGTCAGTAGTGATTTTAATGGAATTTTCCAGTTCTTGGGAGGTTTTTAAAAAATAATCATAAATACCTATTAATCATCCAGAATCACACAAACATCATCTTTCTGACAGTATTCACATATCTACCTACATTATTCCTTGAGGAAGCCAGTCCATAAGCTTTATACCAATTTAAGGCATTTATTTCATTTGTCCCTGTCTAGGGCAGGTCTGAAACGGCCATTCTCAGAGAGGCCTGCTTGCAAGGGTGCCCCCTGGCTGGCATTTGGGAACTTAGACTCGAGGAGTGTTCTCACATTCCGAGAACTGAGGCTTGCTGTCTGTAATATGGTCCAACCTGCTTTTCTTCCAGCAGTCCGGAATTTTAGAACGCAGCAGGAGGCGGAGTGCCTATGTGACCAGTGCCCAGCACAGGCCCCTGGCACAGAGGCCCTGATGAGTGCCCCTGACAGGACAGCGTCTCACACTCGTCGTCACAGCTCACAGCTGGAGGGACCAACCGTATGCTAGGCGAGACCACGGGGAGGGGCTCCAGGACGCCAGCCTGGTTCCTGCGGGCTGCGCCCCTAGCACCGCTTCCCTCTGCGACTCTATCCTTCAGTTCAGTTCAGTCGCTCAGTCGTGTCCGACTCTTTGTGACACCAGGGACTACAACACGCCAGGCCTCCCTGTCCCTCACCAACTCCTAGAGTTTACTCAAACTCATGTCCATCGAGTCTGTGATGCCATCCAGCCATCTCATTCTCTCTCCCCTTCTCCTCCCAGCTTCAATCTTTCCCAGCATCAGGGTCTTTTACAAGGAAATGTTGATTAGGTGAGGTGAGGAGTTGATTATGAGCTTCAGTTCCGGTCTTGCTAGTAACACATCTTTAAGAAGTCCAAGTAACACGTCAGTTGCGATGCTTCTTTCATGAATATCATCTAAGATGATGATCCCATAGCTACCCAGAAAAGGATTGGACATCATTTCTCTTTGCAACATGTCATCAGTACAATACCTACAGAAAGAAAACAGTAACATTAGAATGCTCTCATGAAAATGATCCCACAAGAAACTCCTGACATAAGCCACAGAGATGCGTGTCTAGTATCCTTTTGTCTAAATCAGGAGCTTAAAATCTTTATCGGGGCCAAGATTCCTTTAAGCTGATAAAATCTACAGAGCTTCAAAACCGAAAAATACATAATATAAACAAAAATTTTAAGCGTAGTTTGCCTATGTTCACCGACCCTCTGAAGACCATCACTGAACCTTAGGTTAGAGACCTCTGCCTTAAATGTTTATTACAGATACTAGCAAGAGCTACATTGAACATTTGCCCTGAGCTTTTTAAACAAAAAAGTAACCTAGCAAAATACTCCTGTCGGGTAAGAGTTTTCCCCTCTTCCATCAATGGAAGAATGTCGAGTGGGAGGACACACTGTTCAGTGGAGCGCACACACGTACACGGATGACCGTCTTGGCTCAGGTTCTTGGCCCAGTGGGTCCAGGAAAAGGAGTCTGTTGGTGGCACTTTTTGGGAGATGGCATCACCAAGGTGTGAGCATCACCATGTTTGAAATGTCACCCAAATAATACTCACACAAAAGCACCTAAAAAGTAATCACATATTTGAGGGCAGCATGCAAACTGGGAAGTATTCTTGGAGGAGGAAGGGGTCAGTAGTGATTTTAATGGAATTTTCCAGTTCTTGGGAGGTTTTTAAAAAATAATCATAAATACCTATTAATCATCCAGAATCACACAAACATCATCTTTCTGACAGTATTCACATATCTACCTACATTATTCCTTGAGGAAGCCAGTCCATAAGCTTTATACCAATTTAAGGCATTTATTTCATTTGTCCCTGTCTAGGGCAGGTCTGAAACGGCCATTCTCAGAGAGGCCTGCTTGCAAGGGTGCCCCCTGGCTGGCATTTGGGAACTTAGACTCGAGGAGTGTTCTCACATTCCGAGAACTGAGGCTTGCTGTCTGTAATATGGTCCAACCTGCTTTTCTTCCAGCAGTCCGGAATTTTAGAACGCAGCAGGAGGCGGAGTGCCTATGTGACCAGTGCCCAGCACAGGCCCCTGGCACAGAGGCCCTGATGAGTGCCCCTGACAGGACAGCGTCTCACACTCGTCGTCACAGCTCACAGCTGGAGGGACCAACCGTCAGCTAGGCGACACCACGGGGAGGGGCTCCAGGACGCCAGCCTGGTTCCTGCGGGCTGCGCCCCTAGCACCGCTTCCCTCTGCGACTCTATCCTTCAGTTCAGTTCAGTCGCTCAGTCGTGTCCGACTCTTTGTGACACCAGGGACTACAACACGCCAGGCCTCCCTGTCCCTCACCAACTCCTAGAGTTTACTCAAACTCATGTCCATCGAGTCTGTGATGCCATCCAGCCATCTCATTCTCTCTCCCCTTCTCCTCCCAGCTTCAATCTTTCCCAGCATCAGGGTCTTTTACAAGGAATCAGTTCTCTGCATCAGGTGGCCAAAGTATTGGAGTTTCAGCTTCAACATCAGTCCTTCCAATGAATATTCAGGACTGATTTCCTTTAGGATGGACTGGTTGGATCTCCTTGCAGTCCAAGGGACTCTCAAGGGTCTTCAACACAAAAGCATCAATTCTTTGGCACTCGGCTTTCTTTATAGTCCAACTCTCACATCGTTACATGACTACTGGAAAAACCACAGCTTTGACTAGATGGACCTTTCTTGGCAAAGCCATGTCTCTGCTTTCTGATATGCTGTCTAGGTTGAATCCTTACACTGCAGTAAATCTGAGCTGTGGATCAACTACATACAGAATCCTAAGAGGCTTCCCAGCAAACCATCAGATGTGGGGGTGGCCTTGGAGACTCTGAAACAGTCCTCAATTAATCCACTTCAGGGAAGAGAGAAAAAGGAGAAAACATTAAGTTTCTAGTGTGTGCCAGGCACTGTGCTGGTATGATAGTTCTCATTGAACCTTTGGAGTAAACCTTCAAGATAGACACTACTATCCCATTATTTGTAAAAGAGGAACCTGAGGTTCAGACAGGTTAAGTATCCTGCATACGTTCATAAACTAAGGGAGAGGGTCGACTTAAGCCTGAATATCTATTACATCTCACGCCATCATCAAATTGTAGAGACCGCGCCTGTGGCCACCACGGATTTGCACAAAGCCCACGCGCCCCCTCTCTGTGCCTCCAGGAACCGGACGTGTGCTCCCTGCCCTTCTCCTATACTTGTTCTCGTTCTGTGTCTGTCTTACCAGACAAGCAGCGATAAGTTGCTGATTATTCCTTTTCTCAAACTTAAGAAATAAAATATATTGAATGCCACAGTACTATGCTGCATGCAAAATAAAGACAGAGTTGCATCCAAAATCTAGCTGTCGAGGTGTTCTGCTGAGATTAATTAGTTTGATACAGTGATATAAGCGCTATTGGTTCTTGTTTAACACAAGTTATTTTCGTCTACGCTACTTCCTTAACGTCAGAAATGAAATCTCTATCCCCTTCTCAGCAAAACTCCTCTAAGCACTGATCTGACAGGAAGAAATGCTCCTTCTCTGCCAGACAGAGCTACGTATGTGATAGAAAAACATCCAGGCTTAATCAAAAAGGGAGAAGTTGCGACTCACCTAAACTATGAGACTCAGCAAGCTAAACCTGGCCTTTTGGATGAGTGCAAGGAGATCCGACCAGTCCAGCCTGAAGGAGATCAGTCCTGGGTGTTCACTGGAAGGACTGATGTTGAACCTGAAACTCCAATATTTTGGCCACATGATGTGAAGAGCTGACTCATTTGAAAAGACACTGATGTTGGGAAAGATCGAAGGCAAGAGGAGAAGGGGACGACAGAGGATGAGATGGTTGGATGGCATCACCAACTCAATGGACATGAGTTTGGGTAAACCCCAGGAGTTGGTGATGGACAGGGAGGCCTGGCGTGCTGTGGTTCACGGGGTCATAAAGAGTGGGATACGACTGAGTGACTGAACTGAACTGAAGGGAATACTAAGGATCAATCTTAAGACTTACCACACAAATCTCCAGCTTTCTACATAAGACAGAGACATATTTCTTACCTTATATTAATAAGATCATGTGTATAGTGCTTAAGAAAATGCTGTCCCTGATGACCATGTAAAAAGATGGATACATCTTGGAAATGTCATTTATACCTTAAATTCTTAAGACTAAATTTCTGAAAGCTAAGAGCATAATATAGGAAAGTTTAATTAATTTTTAGAATTATATTAAATTTGACCTTAAAAATGTGATTAAAAAAAATCTGTGTTCTAGAGGGTTCTTATTTGAAATTTATGTATCACTTCCACAAGATATTGTGATATCTATTAATAGTTTAAAGACTATTTTAGGCATATGGTATTCAGGTATCCACTGGTTTGAAAAAAGCCAGGAAAAAAGCTTAAAGAAGAACTCCATTGTTCTATACAGAATCCAGAAAAATGGCAGTGGCATAAAGATTATGTTTATTAACTGCCTATTATGTGCCCAACAGATCAGATGCTAAGCAGGTACAAAGAAAATGGAAAAGACAATATCAAATACAGAGTCCTGCCATCCACAGTCAAGGTCACCCTTAGAGCCTCTTATTTAAATAGCTTCTCAGTCTGAACTTATCAATAACAATGGTGAGCATGTGCCTTCCAGGCAACGAACGTGGCTGGAGTTTACCTCTTTAGTCACCCCGATCGCTAACACGGGCACCGTGCTCCCACGCACAGGCACGCACAACCTTAGAGCCTCTTATTTAAATAGCTTCTCAGTCTGAACTTATCAATAACAATGGTGAGCATGTGCCTCCAGGCAACGAACGTGGCTGGAGTTTACCTCTTTAGCTAACACGGGCACCGTGCTCCCACGCACGAGGCACGCACAGCAGCTCCCTGAGATCTCACAACAACCCCTGAGCACCTACGGGAACGCCTGCGGCTCAGGGGCGAGGAAGCGGAAGCAGAGAGGTGGGGCGAGGCAAGGCCACAGGTGAGCGTCTCTGAAATGAGCAGAGACGCTCATTTCACAGCCACGCCACCTGCTCTTCAGGGCACAGAGCCACGGGAAGAAAAGGAAGGACGACTTTCTTTTATCGACACAGGCCTTTTCACTAGCTCTGGCCCCTTTGCTTGCAACTCAGACTCTGTGAGCAACAAATCCGAGTATCTGCTGACTCTGCACTGGCTGCGGAATGTCAGGGTGGAAAGTGCAGCGTCCCGGCAACAAGTACGCCCGGGAAGCGCAGAGAAAAGACTAGACGGCTGGGCAGCCAGGCAGATGTGGAAGCCCCCAGAACCTGCCGCGGCCGCTAGTTCCCCTCTGCCTTCTCAGCTGTGCTGCGGATCACCCCCTCCACAGCTTCTGAAGGCTACTCTCTGCGTTGAGACAGGAAAGCTACACGCACAAAGAGCTAAAGAAATCGTCAACAGAAACTGCGGTCCTGCCTTTGGCTGTGAGGCTTCCATGCCTCAGTCCTACAGGGTTTTCCCCGTAAAGCATGAAAGCCAAGTCCCTACCCATAACAGATGTTTAAAAGGTGAGGTGTGTCTCTGACCTGCCCTAACATTACTGGGTTACTCCGTAAGTGTTTTATCTCTGCTGCTGCTGCTGCTAAGTCGCTTCAGTCGTGTCCGGCTGTGTGCGACCCCACAGACAGCAGCCCACTAGGCTCTGCTGGCCCTGGGATTCTCCAGGCAAGAACATAGAGTGCATTGCCATTTCCTCCTCCAATGTGTGAAAGTGAAGTCGCTCAGTTGTGTCTGACTCGTGGCGACCTCATGGACTGCAGCCTACCAGGCTTCTCCATCCATGGGATGTTCCAGGCAAGAGTACTGGAGTGGGGTGCCATTGCCTTCTCCACCTCCAAAGTTGAGATGGCATTAAAGATAAAAACACATCTATTAAATGTGAACTAGTCAGAACTGTCCTTTAATTAAAAGTATGACCACTTGAAAGGCCACTCTAAAACATAAAGGATGAAAAATAAATCTGCTGAGTGTGGGATCCTTCCCCCTTTCAAGGGTGCATGTCCTGCCCAACTCCTCAACTTGTCTGTGAGTTCCCCAAAGCAGGGAGGTTTATACATTTACCATTTGCACAATAAACAGTTTATAAACACATACTAACGCAATGACTCGGGGACATCACGGCACTAGTAAGAGAAGGTTACGTATCTTCGAGAAGTGCAAGTCCCAGGGCTCTTGATGGAAAGGTCCCCTATGGTTTAACACTGGCCTGAGGATTGATGTCTTCTATTTTTGAGGGTAAATGTCTGCAGGAAAGCAGCTTACTGCAAACTGAGTGAGTTCTACAGGCGTTCTGGGAGTGAGAAGCACTCTACCAGGGTCTGCAGCCGGCGGGGACCAGCGCTAGCCTTCCCTTCCATCAAGGGTGCTGCGTGCCCTCCGTGGGACCAGCACGTCAGACGCTGGGGGTGCAAGTGAGCAGAGACCAGCCCTGCCCACAGTCCTCTGCCCGGCTGTGCAATGCCAGGGGATGCTGCAGCATCCCTGCGAGGCCAGCAGGGGGCATTCCCAGGGGTGTGCCCTGGCGCGCTGCTGTGCCCACAACAGGGTGAGAGGCGGGCAGACACACTGTTGCCAAGACCCTTGTCTCAGCCCTCGGGGTGGGCAGCAGCACCTGGGTGGCTGAGGCCCTTGGGACGCCTCATCTTTCCAAGAGGGCTGCAATGGAAACCTGCCTGGGAAACTGGCCCAGAGCAGGGGTTTTTTTTCCACTTTTCTTTTTCCTTCTAAACTCTTGGAACCCGCTGTGTAAAGGAAATCTCACAGTGAAGCTAAAAACAGGTAAAAGGATTTTTTCTCCCCCTTACAACTTGTGGGAGCTACTGACAAGGGCCCCTGGAATCCGGAAGCACCTGAAAAGTCGAGTTTCAAAAACACTGCCCCACACTGCCACCATGAAGGGCTGACAGGGCATCTTACAGAGTCCAGCAGAGAGCTTTCTAATTTACATCAGGGAGGGGTGAGGAGGTCTTCATGGAGCGGGGGACCTCTGCACAGGGCAGTTCATGACGAGGAAATCAGGCATGGACATTCCAAGCGGACGGAAGAACCTGTCGAGGCCCGTGGACTCGGAGGACCACGTGTCACCGTGGCTGGCACATGGACAGCTCTTACAGACCCACCAGAGCCGGAGCTCCAGGAGGTCTCTGGGGCCAGCCCAAACAAGTCACAACTTTTTGCTGAGGACTGTGGGGAGATACGGAAGAAGTTTACAGACAGGGGATCTCTGATGGTGTCAGGCTGGTGACAGAGAGACGAGTTACTGTTATACAAGTTACAAGTTATATATGCAGGTGCTTAAAGCAGAGAATGCGGAGAGCACAGTCTTCTGGGATTGCAGAAGACGAGCCAGGAGCCCCACCAGGCACGGCACGAGGAAGCCCCCCGGACCAACCTCAGGATGGTTTCACTGGTACAGCAATTCTCAAAAGGAATCACGTAGCCGACTTCATGACCAATGTTAACATCCATCTCGTCTGCCACGCGGAGGGCGAGCTGGACCGCCGTGGGCTTGTGGACCTGCGTGCACACCACACCCCCGTGCTGATAGTGGATGGAAAGGCAGTACTCAGCACACCACTGCGGAACCTTCAACAGGACAAATGAGATAGGGTCAGCCCCACAAGCACAACGACAAAACCCAAAGGTACGTCTCACACGTGATTTTTCCTTCCACCAGTGGGGTGCAAGACAGGAAAAATAGTCGTTCAAAATTACAACATTTACATTTAAATCTAAATTATCATAACAAAATAACCAAATAAGCCTACTTCAACTTTCCCTGGCAATAAAAGCTAAACTACACTGGCATTTATCAACTAAATATGATGAAAAATGAGCTCAGTGAGATAACCAGCCAATCTTTTCAGATTTAGAGTCAGTTATAAGATGGCCAAGTTATTTCTTTTCAAATCCTTGTACTGAAATGTATAATAGTTCGATTAATTATATCAAGTTTATCTGTGTAAGAATTATTATGGTAGAAAGCACTAACTCATTTGTATGTGCAATCTTTTTAAAATTTTTCTTTTACACATTACAAATTTAGAACAGTACACGTATATATGAATCCGTATCTCACACACATGTATGTGTAGCAGCCGTCTTGGGCACTATCAGAAAGTTTTTGTTACATGTACTTTTAAAACAAATCATTCTGAGTGCTTTTTAACAGATTCAAGGTATTTAAGAGTTTTGACATTTAAAATTATCTTCAGATTTGCTGTTTACTGGGGCTTCCCTGGTGGCTCAGAGAGTAAAGCGTCTGCCTATAATGCAGGATACCTGGGTTCAATACCTGGGTTGGATCCCTGGGTCGGGAAGATCCCCTTGAGAAGGAAAAGGCAACCCACTCCAGTACTCTTGCCTGGAAAATCCCATGGATGGAAAAGCCTGGTAGGCTACAGTCCATAGGGTCGCAAAGAGTTGGACACGACTGAGCAACTTAACTTGCTATTTATTAGACCCACTGTGAGATTCCTAGATTTTACTACTCACTATAACTTGAAAAATAAACATGAATTACCAGAAATCAAGTAACTGCGAAATGAATCAAGTAACCTGCAGATTCCTGACTGAAAAATCCCATGGATGGAAAAGCCTGGTAGGCTACAGTCCATAGGGTCGCAAAGAGTTGGACACGACTGAGCAACTTAACTTGCTATTTATTAGACCCACTGTGAGATTCCTAGATTTTACTACTCACTATAACTTGAAAAATAAACATGAATTACCAGAAATCAAGTAACTGCGAAATGAATCAGGTAACCTGCAGATTCCTGACTGAAAGTGTAAATGTAGTTCCTCTATTTTAAGACAGGTGTCAGCCTTGTCAACAGGCTGAAAACTAATCAGCAATCATTTACTCAATACCAGCTTTGTCTGATTCTTTGTGACTATATTCCATGGAATTCTCCAGGCCAGAATACTGGAGTGGGTAGCCTTTCCCTTCTCCAGGGGATCTTCCCAACCCAGGGATCACACCCAGGTCTCCCACATTGCAGGTGGACACTTTACCAGCTGGGCCACCGGGGAAGCCCAAGAATGCTGGAGTGGGCAGCCTGTCCCTTCTCCAGGGGATCTTCCCGACCCAGGAATCGAACTGGGGTTTCCTGCATTGCAGGCGGATTCTTAACCAACTGAGCTACAAGGGAAGCCCTTGTTCCACGAAAGATGAGACTTAACACACTACCCTCAGCAGAGCTGGAATCAAGGCACACCACAGGAATGGACAAGGCGCTCAAACGGACTGAAGTCAGGAGTTTTAGGCTTGACCTGCCACTAGCTTCTGATTTGTAGACATCGATTTTACAAGCTTCCACTCCTTTTCCTGTAAAATGAGGTAAATGGTTGAGAGTCACCCCTCAAAGTCTGAGCTCCTGTGCCATCTTCTCCACAGGGCTGGCGGTGGCTTCTATTTACTCCTATAAACAAATTCTGCAAGACTGGACTACGACAAGATGCTTGCCATGCCATGAGCATCATACAGGCCTGGGTATGCAATAAATATAAACCACCCGACGGTCCCCAGTGTCCTTTATGCCTCCCCCACAGTAGAGCAAATTATTTCACCTAGGAGGCAAAGAATATCATTCAGAAATGGGACCGCTAAATAGCCAGCGGAAAGACTGGACACACACGTGTTGGGCTCACGACCTCCGAGCTTCGGCAGACCTTGCAAATCACTCTAAGCAAGCAAAGGTGCCCTGTGAAGTTTGGGGCCGTAGCAAACTCCTGAGTCTCGGCTGGAAGAAATGACGGTTTGGCAAGTGCTGGAAGTGTGAACGTTTCATAACCTCAAGGATTTCAGGCACTGGGATTTCAGCTTCACTGGCACTCTTGCACTCTTGGCGCTCATAACAAACAGCACACCGTGCCGTGCCCCGATTCGGAATCTCCTCCAGGAGTGACGGCTGCTTTGCCCTGACAGTCCCTCCCCTCCTCACCAGTAATGTGTGTGCCTGCTCTCCAGTTTCTCTTTGAAGGCATCCATTTCATAACCTCAAGGATTTCAGGCACTGGGATTTCAGCTTCACTGGCACTCTTGCACTCTTGGCGCTCATAACAAACAGCACACCGTGCCGTGCCCCGATTCGGAATCTCCTCCAGGAGTGACGGCTGCTTTGCCCTGACAGTCCCTCCCCTCCTCACCAGTAATGTGTGTGCCTGCTCTCCAGTTTCTCTTTGGAAGGCATCCCTCCCCTCTCCTCTGGCATCTAGAATATACTTTAGTTCTTAGCAAAGTTGCGCAACTTTACAACCATCTTGGTAAACAAGGTAGGAAACTGTTCTTTAATAACTGAAAAAAAAAAAAAGCAAAACAAAACCAACCTATTTACAAATTCACCTGGGAGTTCTGGCAATAGACGTCACTCACATTTATGTGTGTGGTCTAGAATTTTTCCCTCCTAGAAACCAGGACTTCAGATATTTCCATTCTGAACTCACCTATCGATTTTTTCACATTCTCTTGATCCAGTTAATCTTTTTTAACCTTTGGAGTGGCATGCGGGATTTTCCTCTCCTGACCCAGGCATCAAACCTGTGTCTCCTGCATTGCAGGCACCACTGAGCCACCTGGGAAGCCTGAAAGGAATTTTAAGGACCAGCAATTCACCCCCAGGCATGCATCGCTACAACATTCCTGCTAGCTGCCTAACCTGCTCGCATGAGCCAGGAGGTCAGAACACACTCCTAAGAGAGGGTCCCTTTCTGGAATAAATGTCACACATCCCTGGATACCATAATCTGTACACATCTTGAGGGAACACAGGTAGACTCTGCCAGCAGAACACGGGGTTAAGTTACAGGTGTTAAAAGGTGAGGTTGTTACAAGTGAACACGTTCTATAGCATCCAGCGTCTTAATTTAGGCTAAATCTCAGGTATGTCCTGCTTATTCAGCTCACTAACCCATCCATGTCATGGGAAATTTCAAGACAAGTAAAATAAGACAGCTCCAAAAATATTTCACTCTCTGAGGCTTTTTCATAAACTTGCTCCCACAAAAGGTAATAAGAAAAGCTCTCTAAATGCATGAAACGCCCTCTTTTCCAGAGGGCAGTCACTAAATAGCCTTCCATCCCACCTGCACCAAAGAGAGATGGAATTTTTAAGATCCAGCAGAACACCCGTGGTCATCTTTGAAAGGCTTGGGGCTAAAGTCAGACTTTTCTTTGAAAGGTTTAAAATACTGAGGAAAAAGAAAATAGTCTTGGAAGCTCTTGAGGAAAAAAAAAAAAACAAACACCAAGTTGTTTCCATAATTAAGAACACAACTGATGCTTGCATTATCTAAACCGGTTGAGAAGAGGCCCACAGTCCCATCTGAGTACTACTTTTGATTTCTCCCACTCTGAAGATACATGCTGCCTTCACACTTAACAGAAACAAGCATGACTTATTAAAATGATCAGGAAGTTAAAGATGACAAGAGAAACCACTGCTAGGTATTACCACATCACAGGATACCAATTCTTGCCCTTTAAAAACACACATTCTAAAAGAAAACTCAAGTATATATTAAATTTTCTTTTAAACGACCGTGTAGGTTAGCAGTTCTGAAACTAAATTTTGGGTGTTACAAGACTGAACGAGCAATTGTGAATAATGAGTGCTCAGTTTCTCACAGTCAGAGAAGCGAGTTACAAACGTGGAAACGGGAAAGGCTCGGATGAGTGCTGGACAGCTGAGCTGGAATCAGAAGCATCAGTAGGAACCCAGGGTTTTTAAGGAGAGAGAGACAGAAATACAGATAAAACGGAAGTACGGAAAGGGAAAGAAATACAGAGAAGTAAAGAGAAACAAAGAGAGAAATTGAAAGAGCTAGAGAGAAAGAGAAACAGCTTCAGAGCGAGAAAGACAGAGGTGTGAGCACACACACCTCACGTGTTAGTTTCCTCACTCTGCTCATGGAGCGGGCCTGCGAGCAATGACAAGCCAACAGCATCCCACTCCTGACACATCTTGGGCTTCCCTTCTGGTTCAGCTGGTAAAGAATCCGCCTGCAATGCAGGAGACCTGGGTTCAAAAGATCCCCTGGAGAAGGGAAAGGCTACCCTACCAGTATTCTGGCTGGAGAACTCCATGGACTGTACAGTCCATGGGACTGCAAAGAGACACCACTGAGTGACTTTCACTTGACTTCACTCGGTTTTAAAATATAATTCTCCACTACAAGGAACCATCAGGGCCCTTTGAGGAAAATGGCTTTTTCTAAGACTGGAACAGGAAACATACTAGATGAGCCTGTGACCCCTTCTTGGGCTGGAAAGCAGAGACATGTTCAGAGAGTGATGTCAAAAGGACACAGAAGTCATCCCGAATGTGGCCCGTGTCCCCCATTAGGAACAGTCTGAGCAACAAAATAAATGGGCTTCATAACGAACCCACAGAAAAAGAACTCATGAGTCCACCCTGACATAAATGCATGAAATAAATAATGAAGGCGAAAAACTCAGTTTTACAGAAGAATTCCAAACGTTAAATGTAGGAGGAATCTTGGAATTAGAAAAATCACCGTCTGGTTACTACCGTGTAATAATGTCAAAGGTAAGAATCATGCCGGGATGCTGAACCTGGTAGATGGATGAGAAGCAGGCTGGACACGGTCTCCAAGCATCTCCCCAAATACTTTAAATGATAGGGGGAAAATCATAACCTTACAAAAGATATCAAGACAGTCAACTCCTTGTCAAATTACCGGATTTAACGTCACTGCTGCTAAGTCACTTCAGTCATGTCCAACTCTGTGCGACCCCATAGACGGCGGCCCGCCAGGCTCCACCATCCCAAGGGAAAACGCTTCTGTCCCCTGCTGTGAGGTCCTGAGGAAGACACACTGCCCTTCTGTGCTCTTCCCGCCACAGATGCAGAACTGGAGTCTAACCCGAAGGAAACACCAGACAGATCCAAGCTGAGGGATGCTGTGCAAAACACCTACTACCTTGTGCTTTGCAAAAATGTCTTGGTTGTGAAGGACAAGGAAGGACTGAGCAGCTGCTTCAGATCAAAGGTGATGATGGAGAAAGGACAAGGAGACAGTGTAACTGAGGCTTGGATTCCGAACTAGAATTTTTTTTTTTAATTACAAAGGAGCTTAGTGGAAAAACCGATGAAATTTGAATGTTACAAGTTAGATTTTGGTAATTATATTGTGGCTAGCCCTGTTTTTAGTAGGTACTGCTGAAGTATTTGGAAGTAAAGGGTATGATATTGTCAACTTACTCTTAAATCGTGCGTGCGTGTGTGTGTGTGTGTGTGTGTGTGTGTGTGTGTGTGTGTGTGGAGAGACAGACGATGAAGCAAATCTGGTAAAATGTTAACTCTGATGGAATCTGAGTAAACTGTATGTGGAAAAATCTTTGTACTATTTTACAACTTTGCATAAGTCTAAAATTATTGCAAAATTAAAACTCTAATAAATCATTTTTTAACTTGCCACTTGTCCACAGAGACCAGGAAAATTACACTCCTTCAGTGTTAATCATTAGCTTCTTAAGACAAACTGAAATCATTCATTGCAGCAACAACTCATCATAACAAAGGGAAAATCATAATACACCTTTGATATTGGCGGTTACAAACTAAAGGGGAAAAAAATCACCTGTGATTCATTTCACCTCTCTTCAAGCTCCATTTAGAACCAGGCAGGCTCAGAGGTAGTAAAACCTTCAAACAGCAAAGTGTAAACAAAGAGTTCTTAGAATGCCAAGACAGACATGTGACACTCGTTAGACAAAAGATCACATCCCTCTGGGCCAGAGTTTCATCATCTGGAAAATGAAGGGGTTCTATCAGATTACTTCTGCGGTCTACTCTAATTTGTACAAAATGAAAATCTGTACATTCATTTCATAATAAAAATACTTATCGCTTGCTTCGCAAAATATAGATCTCACTCAAACCTCGAGTTCAAATATAACAACAACAAACTGGTCAGTAAGTTGTCACTAGCTTTCTACGCTAGTTGTTTCCTCCTCTTTCCTTCATCCCAGGCAAGAATATTGGAACGGTTGCCTTTTCCTCCTCTGGAGGATCTTCCTGGCCCAGGGATTGAACTTGGGTCTCCTGCCTTGGCAGGGGGATTCTTTAACACTGAGCCACCAGGGAAGCCCTCTGTTATTTCTCAGAGTTTGGCAAACAAAGATTTCCTTGTGTTTTTAACTCACCGTAGCTTGACCAACGTCACCAACAAGCATATCCGTGCATTCTGAGTATCAGACTGCTAGACACGTTAACACGGCAGCTAATTCCAAAACGTACCGTGGGCCAGTAACATCTTTTAAAATACAATATGCATGACACAATACTTTTTTCACAACAAAATAATTTCAATAGATTCTTCTACTAAAGAAAGTTCAGTGGTACAATAAACAAGATTAATATCCACATACGTATTAACTTTTATTCAGCCGGCTTTCATAAAGGAAATCAAGTTAAGTAACTTATCTGATGAACCTGAATCGCTAAGGCTCCCTTCTGTTTTCTTTTTCAGTTTAGACAGTATCATTCTCACAACAGGACACTAGGCTGTGACGCTGTGATTTTTCAGCACTAGAAAAGTACAACGTACAAAGCCAACTGGTTTTTTGCAGGGGCCACTCACCTGAGAGCTCTTGCCACACTTAGCGTCTCCCGACACGATCACAACTTGACTCTGAAGCAGCTTCTCCATAAAGGAGTATTTTTCCTTCCATATTGGAAGGTCTTCTCTTTCTTTCAGAAGTTTATAGTAACGTGATGAATACGGCAAGCCATCGAAGGGGTTAAGTTCCAAATCCTCGCACGCCAGGATTCCCTCCTCATCCCCGTCACTGGAATCCAGGGACTCGGGGAAATAGCGTTTTTCGGAGGACGAGTTAGGACATTCCAGGGCCGCTGCTTCCATCTTGTCCGGGGGAGCTTAAGCCGCCGGCATTCTCCTGCAACAACCCACTGCAAACAGAGCCGTCTCCGTACACAAACTCAGACGTCCCAGCCTGCGGGGCTGCAGGTCAAGGCCCCGGCCGCCGAGCTCCTCCGGTCCGCATCTGCTCTCGGCTGCGCCGCTGCTGCGCTCCAGCACTGCTCCGTGCTTTCAGTGACGGCCGATGAAGCTAGACGCAAACTGAGCGAGAAGGAAAGTCAGGGACACAGACGTACGAGACGCTCAAGAGAAAAAGCAACAGGCATCCCAAAACAAAAGCCTGATTTGTCCTGCTAACGGGTTACTGTCTGGCATTTCTGCTGTCTGTTTAAAAGGCCAGGAATCACGTAGGCTCGCTCTTCAGGTCTGGTTGGTTGCCGTTTCTGCCTGGCCAGTTTCAGCACGAGCCCACCCGGGACCTGATTCTCCCCGCCGACCCCTGTCCCCGGTCCCGGCATCTTGACTGACAGCAGAATCAGGAGCAACAGGCGGACACTGTGAGCGCGAGGCTCCGTCACGTGGTCACTAATCCCACCACAAAGGAGCGGCAGACCCTCTAACTGTGGAGGGCCTGGCGAGTGTTCCCCCACACTGGCTTCAGAAACTCTATTTATTTAGTTAGTCTAAAAGAGTATTAAATTTTCTTTTTCACTTTACATTTGCCTGTGCTAATCTACAAAGCCAAGAGAGTGAATTTATTATTTTTTTCCCATCTGAGGCTATGCTAGCTTTGGTTAATGAGGTCTTTTATTTGTTTAACTACACCAGAAATCTCAAGCATATTTCTTGAGATTCCTGGGTCTTAAGCCCGACATGTTAGATTTAAGAGGCAACAAAGTCCAACACTTAATTTAAATGAAGAAGAGAAAAACTGCCTAAGAAAGGGTAAAATTTACACTAGGTATAGTCTGTGTGTGTCAGGGAAGGGATCCTTCCTTTTCCAATCACTGGTGGTTTTTAAAAAATTCAATCAGTATTGCTGGAAATAAGCACCTTTTCACATTAACCAAGGGAAAACTAAACGGAAAGACAAACTCAAGCAAAAAAGATGCAGAATAAACTACCTTTCACGATATCTCGTCACTCAGATCACTCTCTTTATGGCATCTCATTTATCAGAATTATTGCTCGAGATTGTCAGAGTTAGTAGTCCCAAATGGCTAGCTTCTAACCATAAGTAATAAAAACAAAACAAAACTCTTCTCCACTGGTCAAGTCAGGCTCCAAGGAAACAGTCAATCACTTAGGAAACAATCTTGAGTGCCTTTCCAGGGCTTAAACTAATAAACGAGGCACGGGTCACACACATAAGGATACTTTGGGAGTAGGACGAAGACTGGACAGAACTTTTAAAAAGTCACAGATCCAAGAGGGAGAAGCTGATCTCCAGGGTGGGGAGAGAACGTGCTGGCTCTATGAGGGCAGAGTTCTTCAAAATTCATTCTGAAAGCCACTGTTTAAAAATTACACTGGAACCGTCAAGGTGTGATAACACAGATGCAATACCATTAACTCCACAATTCCTCCCTGAGACCAGATCCACAGAAAGCTCCAAAGCTCGACGCCTGAGATCACGGGACAAGCTGACCTGGCGACGGTGCCCAGAATCAGAAACCTCTCCGGCTTAAGAGAAGTGGATGCTTAGTTTTATGTTCAGCTTTTGTTTTGTTCTGATTACAGCCCCTTCCAAGGGCTCTCATCTCACATGTAAATTAAGCCACTGTTACTATGACTGAAGATTGCCGTAGGTACTGTTCCTGAATTGTCTTCAGTTCCGTCACCCCGTCATGTCTGACTCTTTGTCATCCCGTGATCGCAAATTATCTTAAAAAAAAAAAGCAGTGCTATTACCAAACAGGTGTCCTTGAAACGTTCCTCTTACAGTACTCCCTAAAAGTGTAATCATCTTGTAATTAGTCTTACTTAGAAAGTACTGACCACGTTGAATCCTTGGAAACAGTCACGTTTTCTGAATAGGCATCTTTCTAGAAGAAAGCTAAGGCTGACCCAGCCTCTTTTTACACAAACCATGTGTATGGATACACATCACCTCCTTATCGGTTCTGTGGTTCAGAGGTGACCCACGGAGCGGTGGCCTCTCCTTCCTGTCCCTGTGAATCTGAGCTGGCCCCCTGACTCGCTGTGGCCACGAGAATGCAGTGAAGCGATGCTGGACTACTTCCGAGGATTCAATTGCGTGAAAACACTCTCCCTGGGAGCCAGCTGTCGTTCTATGAGGTGGAGAGGCCACTAGGAAGAGACCGAGGCTGGGCGGCTGCAGACAGAAGGCACAGCGCGCCAACCACGTGGGTGAGTGGCGGAAGGCGCCCCACCCTGGCCCAGCCTCCAGATGACCACAGGCCCGGCCGACAGGACATCTGCACAGGCGCGGCCACGGGAGCCCCGTCACCCGGAGAACCCCGGGACGGGCCACAACGCTCCAGCAGCAGAAAACCAGACTTCTGCCGGCTAAACGGAGCACACTCGGGATTTAACTGTTTCTTCGTGACTCATGGTCCGTTGGAGAAGATGCGGGAGTCCCTTGGACTGCAGGGAAATCAAACCAGTCCATCCTAAAGGAGATCAGTCCTGGGTGGTCAATGGAAGGACTGATGCTGAAGCTGAAACGCCAATACTTTGGTCACCTGACTCGAAGAGCTGATTCACTGGCAAAGACTCTGATGCTGGGAAAGATTGAAGGCAGGAGGAAAAGGGGACAACAGAGGATGAGACGGTTGGATGGCATCACGGACTCAATGGACATGAGTCTGAGTAAACTCCGGGGAGTTGGTGATGGACAGGGAGGCCTGGCGTGCTGCAGTCCATGGGGTCGCGAAGAGTCAGATACGACTGAGCGACTGAACTGAACTGAACAAGAGCCCCAGTGCAGTGGTTCCTGCAGGAGCATGGGGTTTCCAGATTTCCCTGAAGTGATGGGGGTCAGAGGCCAGACTGTGGCCACAGAGCCCTCCTTCCCCAGGGAAGTGGCCCCCACGCCACATGGTCGCTCCCATCTTCTTCTCTAACTGCCCTCCTACACGGTGCTCAGAACCAGACAGCCTTGTGCGCAGAGATGCCTGTGAAGGCTGAGTCCACAAAGGGCTCTGCGCTGGCCCCAGCGAGTCTGAAGGGTAAAGCGATGGAGCCCGCCACGCCTATCTGCAGCTCTCTCGGGACCTGTTTCTCTTTCTTTTGGTCTATCTTTATTTATTTGGGCTTCCCTGATAGCCCAGTTGGTAAAGAATCCACCTGCAATGCAGGAGACCCCAGTTTGATTCCTGGGTCAGGAAGATCCCCTGGAGAGGGGAAAGGTTAACCACTCCTGTATTCTTGGGCTTCCCTGTGGCTCAGCTGGGTGAGAATCCACCTGCAACGCAGGAGACCTGGGTTCAATCCCTGAATCGGGAAGATCCCCTGGAGAAGGGAAAGGCTACCACTCCAGGACTCTGGCCTGGAGAATCCCATGGACTGCATAGTCCATGGGGTCACGAGTTGAACATGACTGACCGACTTTCACTTTATTTAATTGGAGGGTAATGGGCTTTACAATGTTGCGCTTCTGTCGTACAACACCACGAGTCAGCTGTGAGCATACCTATGTCCCTTCCCTCTCGAGACCCTCCCACCGCCTCATCCCATCCCTCTCAGTCGTCACAGAGCATCAGGCTGGGCTCCCTGTGCTGAGCAGCAGCTTCCCACTGGGCATTTACTCAGGTGGTGGATAAGTGTCAAGGCTGCTCTTTAGATTTGTCCCACTCTCTCCTTCCTCTGCTGTGTCCACAAGACCCTTTTACTGTCCTACAGACTGAGTTCCCAACTTGGAGGGACGAGTGGCTGAGTTTTAACTCCACCAACTCAAAAGACAGACACACACACCTCTCCTCACTGATTCAGCAACTGGCGGGATCCATGCCGATCACTTTCTCCTCGTCAATGTTGTTTAATCACTCAGCTGTGTCCAACTATTCACCACCCCATGGACTGTGGCCCACCAGGCTCCTCTGTCCATGGGATTTCCCTTCTCCAGGGTATCTTCCTAACCCAGGGATTGAACCTGAGTCTCCAGCACTGGCAGGTGGGTTCTTTACTACTGAGCCACCAAGGAAGCCCCACTTTCCCCCAGACGTACTTAAATACACACAAGGGATTCGTGTCCAGGCCTTTGGCAAATTTAATAGTAGCAACCTAAATAAGGGAAAACAAGTAATACAGGCTACACATCACTCAAAATAAAAATAAAATCCGGCCTGTTATCAATATAAACTACATTCTATGACAAGATTTTTAAATCTGAAAGCAAACTGGCATTTGCCCATTTTTCAAAGCTATCCTACATGAGACTGTAGATCATGTAATTTGTCAAAGACTGCTTTCTGAAGTGAATCTATTACAACTCTTAAATGAGCATTTATGAAAACAATACATTATCCAGCATAACACGAAACCATCTCACCAAGAAAAGAATCAGAAGTTAACACGTGGCTAACGAGCTACATATTAGCCATTTATATTTTGGCTCTGGGCCAGTAATTCTAGAAATGTAAATGGAGTCCATAGACAAGGATAAGCTTTCAAGGGACTAAGTCAGATAACGTGGTGACGTTTGTCCTGAGTAACTGCTTCACTGTGCGCTGCTCCACACCTGCACTTTCCCCCCACGTTCAGCTGAACATGAGGGGGCTCTTCACACCTGCCAAGCCCTCGCCTGTACAATGTCAGCACCTGCACAGGTCTGGCGGCCCCCAGCATTTACTCTCTGGACCTCTTCTCTCTGTAAAAGGCCTGGTGAGGTCTCATCAGTTTCGCAGCTCTAATGCCACCATATGTGGCGGTCTCCCTGTTTATACGTCCTGTCAAGCCTCTCTCCCTGAACTCCAGTCTCGTGTATTCAACTACCTACTGCTGCTGTTAAGTCGCTTCAGTCGTGTCTGACTCCTAGCGACCCCATGGACTGCAGCCCACCAGGCCCCTCTGTCCATGGGATTTTCCAGGGAAGAGTACTGGAGTGGGGTGCCATTGCCTTCTCCAAACTACCTACTAGTCATCTCCAATGTGGATATTTAGCAGGCATCTCAAACTTTACGTACCCAAAGCTAAGCGCTGACATCGGCCCCAAAGCCACACACCTGGTCTGCTCATCTTCTTCCTTTAACTGCTCAGACCCCCAAATCTGAACATATTCTTCATCTTTATCTCAAATCCCATCTCTGATCCGTCAATGGACTTGCTAAAGAGAACAGCAGCATTCAAAGATGTGTGTGTCCAAAGGGCTGGGATCTTCAATATGTACTCTGCTTGGCAAGAGGGCTGCAGATGGGATCAAGTTGAGGACCTTGGCCGAGAGAGACCATGCTGGTGGGTCCGAGCTAATCGCAGGGTCTGAGGTTTAGTCAGGGGGGAAACAAACGTAGAAGAAGGGCTGGGGAAATGGGATGCTGTTGGCTCTGAGGATGGAGGGCGGGCTTGTGAGCCACAGTGCGGTGACCTCTAGAAGCTGGGAAACCAAGGAAAGGACTTCTCTCCTAGAGTGTCTAGAAAGCACCACAGCCCTGCCTGATTTTAAACCAGTGATGAACACTTAAACACATGCCTTTTAATTTTTGTTTCTTTATTTGGCTGTGCTGGGTCTCAGTCGCAGCTCGTGGGATCTCTAGTTGAGACTTGCAGCATCAATTCTTGGTTGAGGCCTGTGGGATCTGGTTCCCTGGCCAGGACTGCAACCCAAGCGCCCTGCATTGAAAGTACAGTCTTAGCCACTGGACCACCAGGGAAATCCCAAACCATGATGAACTGACTTCTAACCGAAGCAAATTACGATAATAAGTAAATCACCACTAAATTTGCGGTAATTTGTTACAGGAGCAACAGTTAACTAATACATCTGGTCATGCCCATTCTACCTTCAAAATATATCAAAACCCCCATAACTTCCACCATGAACAGCGGTCTGAGCCACTGACCTCTCATCTGGATTACTGAGACAGCCTCGGGACTGGTCTTGGTCCCACCTTTAGTCTTTTGCAGTCAAAGTGATCCTGGTAAAGTTTACTCAGGCCTCCTCTGCTCAAAAACTTTCTCGTGGTTTAGAAACTTCACCTTACTCCAGGGAAAAACCACAATCCTTAACAGGACCTGCAAGGCCTGTGGGATCCAGAGGCATCACCTCCCTGCCCCAGTTTCCCTGGCTCCCCCTCTCACTCACACTTCTCTGCTCAGGTGGCCCCTCACTGGGCCTCAAACACACGGCACACGCCTGCCTCAGGGCCCGCTCTGCTCTCCGCCCAAAACGCTCCTTTCCTCCGAAACCCAAATGGCCAGCTCCCTTACTTCCTAAAGACCTTCATTGAATGTCAACTCTGCCACAAGGGGCTTCCCTGCCACAGGTCTGCCCCGTCTGAAGATCAGCCACGACCCTGTGCCCCAAACCCACTCCCTCAGCTCCTTAGCCGCCCTGTTTCCTCTTTACATCTGTTTATGGTTGGAGCCCTCCACCGAACGCAAGCACCTCCAATTGGGGAGGTGTCTGTTTTTCTCCCCGCCCCGCCCCCCGTTACGGCAGAGCTGGCACGTGGAAAGCATTCCACAGATACTTGCTGAATCAAGAGCAACGTCGCTAGCACATCAGGGCACGGCTGCTCAACTCTCCGGGCTGCCTGCTGTCCGGTCAGCGACCAAGCTCTTCAAAACTTCTTCTGTCCCCTCCGTCCTGTCCATCCCGTGGCCACCTGCCTTTCTCCTCAGGCTCTCCACTGCAATCTCCCGTGCACAGATTTGCGCTTTCATTATATTATTCTATGTAAAGTTCCAGTTAGCTGGCTACTGCTGCATCAATACAGCTGCAACACTTCTGTCGGGAACTCACTATGTTTCTGGATTTCTGTTTCTGGTTGACTTTTTTGCCCCCCGAATATAACACAGAATAGACCCTTGCTGTTTTTAAAGGTCATTGCCTGAGAGTCTGGTGAATTAGCACATCCATCAACTGAAATATCTGCAAGCTTAAGTTTTCGCATGAACCATACACTGAAATCACAAATTAGCTCCTTTTTCAACATTTCTTAGAGCTGCTTTTATCTTGATGACTTGAGAAGAGTGGTTGTGTAGAAAGTCACAGAGGTACACTGAGATTCACAAAACAGCATGCCTCAAGCTCGGTCCAGCAGACACCCCCCCAACCCTGATCTTTCGGGTCACTTGTAAATAACCAATATGAGGAGGCTGCATCCGTAAGGATTAGGGAACTACTGAACCATCTGTACTACACACTATCTTTCCTTTCAGTCTCTCTGCTTAAACCATTGAGCTATATCCTCTTTGGCAATTTCCACAGTCTGAACCCAGATACAGTGGGTACTCGACTAGCAATCAGAGGGTGGTTCAACCTCTGCCCTTTGGGGATTCTATGCACTTAAGACTAACATCAGATTGTGTTTTATTACAGGTGTTATTCTCAATCTGATAGGTTTTCTCTATTCTCAAGTCTTCTATCTTCAATGCCTGTATTTTCATGTCTTCCATTCTCTTATTCAACCAATATCTGAGTGTCTGCTAAGTATCTGGCCTGTGAACATACGAGTGACTCATGTGCAGCGGTGAATATATGAGTGACATGTGAACAGGCAGTGACATGTGAACAGCCCCCTGTCCTCATGGGGCTTACCGTCCAGCTGAAAACGAAGGTGGGGGGTCAAACAAAGACTCTAAATCTTGCAGTTAAATAAGGAAGACTTCCCTGGTAGCTCAGACGGTAAACAATCTGCCTGCAGTGCGGGACACCCGGGTTCAGTCTCTGGGTCGGGAAGATCCTCTGGAGCAGAGTATGGGTACCCACTCCAGTGTTCTTGCCTGGAGAATCCCATGGACAGAGAAGCCTGGTGGGCCACAGTCCATGGGGTTGCAAAAAGTCGGGCACGACTGAGTGACCATCACTTTCACCTTCTTTCCAGTAAGTAAAGAAGGAAGAATGGCAGGTACGCAACAGAAAAAAGAGAAGATCCGGGGACAAGTGCATCCACAGGCGAGACAAGGGCCAAAGCGGGAAAGACTGGGTAAGCTGTTACTGAAACTATTAAGCTGTATTTTAAACGTCATGGGTCTAACTCAGTCATTTCTTGTTTGAAATTTTTATCTTTTAAACATTTTGCTTTTCTTTACAATTTTATTAAATCTAATGTTACTCAATTTTCTAAATATTACCTATGATTTTTCTAATATCTACCTTCAATTTTCTTTATTACTACTGCATGACAAGTTCTAGGGGAGCTGGTGCCAACTGGATGTAAATGGCAGAATGGAATGGATAGTGGAATTATGAACAAGCTTAACAAACAGGGCAGTAAGTTCAGTTCAGTTCAGTCGCTCAATCGTGTCCAACTCGTTTCGACCCCATGACTGCAGCATGCCAAGCCTCCCTGTCCATCACCAACTCCCGGAGTTCACACAGACTCATGTCCATCGAGTCAGTGATGCCATCCAGCCATCTCATCCTCTGTTGTCCCCTTCTCCTCCTGTCCCCAATCCCTCCCAGCATCAGAGTCTTTTCCAATGAGTCAACTCTTTGCATGAGGTGGCCAAAGTACTAGAGTTTCAGCTTTAGCATCATTCCTTCCAAAGAAATCCCAGGGCTGATTTCCTTCAGAATGGACTGGTTGGATCTCCTTGCAGTCCAAGGGAAGTAAGAGAAACCAGCAAATCACATTCAAGTGAAAAATTATCAGAAATATTAAAAACTAAACATCACTTCTTGACTATTTAAAATTATTTTCACAGAGGTCTGTGAAAAATAGGTCTTTTCTACGATCTAATTCACAGCCTCTTCTTTTTCATCTCCACTGCTTAGGAAAAGTGTTCTGGGGAAAACACACTTACACAAACACCTTGCCTTTTAAAAAATTATTTTAATGTGACTTCCAAATTTGTTTTGACACTATTTATGTGACCAATGCATTTTTCTGGAAGAATTTGTGCTGATTTTTATTGAAAGCTTTTAAAATACTTTAATAACTATTTAAAGTCTCTTCATATTCTGCAGAAGAGGAAATTATTTATTATTCAAATGTTTGCAAACAGGACTAAATGGAGAGTCAGTAATTTGTTAAAAATCCTAGAGGATGTCCCTGGTGGTTCAGTGGTTAAGAGTACACCTCGCGATGCAGGGCACACGGGTTCGATCCCTGGTTCTGGAAGATCCCACATGTTGCAGAGCAACTAAGTCCAAGCCCCACAATCACTGAGCCCATGCTCTGGGGCTCTGGAGCCGCTAGTGAAGCCCAAGCGTCTAGAGCCTGAGCTCTGCAACAAGAGACGGCACCACAAGGAGAAGCCTGTGCCCAACAAAGAGCAGACCCTGCAACTGGAGAAAAGCCCCCCCACACAGCCACAAAGACCCGGCACAGCCAACACAAAGAAGTGTCTCTAATGGATTCGAATCTGAGCAAACTCCAGGAGACAGGGAGGGACAGGGAAGCCTGGTGTGCAAAGACTCAGACACGGCTTAGCCAATGAACACCGAACAAGGGGAGCGACTTAGTAAAAGGAAACATCTGTCTACGTGGAATCTTCAGAGCAATGCTGAAACACTAACGCAAACTCGGCACATGTGCTCGGCACCTTCACTCAGGTTTTCGTGTGGCGTCCTCTAGCTCTAGGTTTATGACAGGCTTCCTAAGGTCAAGATCCACTTCTGAGTCATCTCTGCAGAGTCTACAACGTAACATAGGCCTTTGCAAAGACGATGTGACCAATACATATTAGCTGAAATAATAAACAACATACTCGTGAACCATGGTGACAAGGTTTAGAACAAAGGAAGGTTAATGAGGCATTGCAAGTGAATAATGACTGTCCTCAGGGTAGAGGGCTGTTATTTCTTTGGAGAACAGGATCATTAGTTCCATATTCCACACCAACTCTACTCAAAGTGCTTGTCTGCGACAAGATAAGGAGCTTGGACCGCAGTGTAAATTAACTGGCTGCTTCCTTCCCTGAAGAGGTCTTGCTATTACCCTGAACTACACAGTATGATTAGGGCCACAGTCTATTTACATTCTGGCACCAGCTCCTAATCTCACGGCAAACCTGTAAGAGTCTGTGGACTGACACTGGTCTGCACACCACACTTTGAAATCAAAGGTCCTATCCAACCACCGAAGCTGGACTAGGACTATGGCCAGCAATAATGATAATGAGGATGATTCTACCAATTAGCCTTTACGGAGTGCTTACCGGGCGCCAGATGCTAGAAGTACTTAAGCACTTTATATGGATTATTTCATTTAAACTCTTAAGGACCCCATGAGGGTTTACTTTATTATTTCCGTTTTTTATAATGAGGAAATTTAAGCCTTCAGAAGCTCAGTTAATTCCCTCAGCTTTGAGCCGCTCGGCTGGGCTAGAGCAGGTGCTGAAGTCCCACAGTCTGCTCTCAGCTTCTCCCCGGGTATGTGTCCCAGGTGCGGGTCCAGTGTGTGCTTAACCGTGTCACACCACGCTGCTCCCGGGCTGTTGCAGGCCCCGCTGCAACACTGTGGGGCAGAGAACCACTCGATGTTACAGGAGGTACCAGGCAGGGTGGCCGGGAAAAACACGCCATATGATGAGAGCTCTTTCACGGAAAGGAAAACATACCTGTAACCACCCATATTGAGAGCTGCCATCAAGTATCTAATATGAAAACTTTATTTTCCAAGTGTATTCTATTTTAATCAAAAGCAATCGACTTAACATAACTGGGCTTTTAAGAAGATTACTCCTTTGCTTTCCTTTGTTTTAATTGGCTCAGAGCTCCCAAAAAGCACATCCTGTTGTATACCGTCATCCTGCTTATTTAACTTATATGCAGAGTACAGCGTGTGAAATGCCAGGCTGGATGAAGCACAAGCTGGAATCAAGATTGCTGGGAGAAACATCAATAACCTCACATATGCACATGACACCAGCCTTAGGGCAGAAAGTGAATTCAAGAGCCTCTTGATGAAGGTCAAAGAGGAGAGTGAAAAAGCTGTCTTAAAACTCAACACTGAAAAAACGAAGAACATGCATCAGGTTCAATCATAAAAGACGCTTGCTCCTTGGAAGAAAAGCTATAACAGACCTAGACAGCATATTAAAAAGCAGAGACATTACTTTGCTGACAAAGGTCTATATCGTCAAAGCTCTGGTTTTACCAGCAGTCATGAAGAGATGTGACAGCTGAACAATAAAAAAGGCTGAGCACCAAAGAACTGATGCTTTTGAACTGTGATGTTGGAGAAGATTCCTGAGAGTCCCTTGGACAGCAAGGAGATCAAACCTGTAAGTCTTAAAGGAAATCAACCCTGAATATTCACTGGAAGGACGGATGCTGGTTAAAGCTCCAGTACTTGGGCCATCTGATTTGAAGAGCTGACTCATCAGAAAAGACTCCAATGCTGGGAAAGATTGAAGGTGGGAGGAGAAGAGGATGACAGAGGATGAGATGGCTGGATGGCATCACTGACTCAATGGACAGGAGTTTGAGCAAGCTCCGGGAGTTGGTGATAGACAGGGAAGCCTGGCAGGCTACAGTCCATGGAGTTGAAAAAAGTCAGACACAACCAAGTGCTATCTCAATAATAAGAGTAATACACCAAACACAGCTTGAATTATCATTCCTGCACAATTTTTTTTCAAGAATCCTACTTTTTTTTTTTCAAGAATCCTACATTCTACTGGCAATTTGCACATAAAGACTTCCCAAGCTCAGTCAATGTTTGTGTAGCCTAACAACATATTACTCCCTACATGTAAGTCTACAAATCAAGGGTTTTGTTAGATGGCTGGGCCACTCAGTGCTTTTTAACACTATTTTGATGATTATTTTACTGGATAATATTCTAAAAACTAACACGAGTAAAAGCAAAGTTAAAGTATGCTAAAATATTAATTTGACTTATTTACGCATTCTAGTTAGATATCTGAACAAATCCATGAGCCAATCAAAGTTCAAAAGTAAAAGTAGGCTATTGCCAGTCTTCCTAAGGAATTCACTGTATTTATTTTACCTACAACATACACAGAATGAACTTTCATACAACTTCACCTGTCCTCATGGGGCTTACCGTCCAGCTGAAAACGAAGGTGGGGGGTCAAACAAAGACTCTAAATCTTGCAGTTAAATAAGGAAGACTTCCCTGGTAGCTCAGACGGTAAACAATCTGCCTGCAGTGCGGGACACCCGGGTTCAGTCTCTGGGTCGGGAAGATCCTCTGGAGCAGAGTATGGGTACCCACTCCAGTGTTCTTGCCTGGAGAATCCCATGGACAGAGAAGCCTGGTGGGCCACAGTCCATGGGGTTGCAAAAAGTCGGACACGACTAAGTGACCATCACTTTCACCTTCTTTCCAGTAAGGAAAGAAGGAAGAATGACAGGTACGCAACAGAAAAAAGAGAAGATCCGGGGACAAGTGCATCCACAGGCGAGACAAGGGCCAAAGCGGGGAAGACTGGGTAAGCTGTTACTGAAACTATGAAGTTGTATTTTAAACGTCATGGGTCTAACTCAGTCATTTCTTGTTTGAAATTTTTATCTTTTAAACATTTTGCTTTTCTTTACAATTTTATTAAATCTAATGTTACTCAATTTTCTAAATATTACCTATGATTTTTCTAATATCTACCTTCAATTTTCTTTATTACTACTGCATGACAAGTTCTAGGGGAGCTGGTGCCAACTGGATGTAAATGGCAGAATGGAATGGATAGTGGAATTATGAACAAGCTTAACAAACAGGGCAGTAAGTTCAGTTCAGTTCAGTCGCTCAATCGTGTCCAACTCGTTTCGACCCCATGACTGCAGCATGCCAAGCCTCCCTGTCCATCACCAACTCCCGGAGTTCACACAGACTCATGTCCATCGAGTCAGTGATGCCATCCAGCCATCTCATCCTCTGTTGTCCCCTTCTCCTCCTGTCCCCAATCCCTCCCAGCATCAGAGTCTTTTCCAATGAGTCAACTCTTTGCATGAGGTGGCCAAAGTACTAGAGTTTCAGCTTTAGCATCATTCCTTCCAAAGAAATCCCAGGGCTGATTTCCTTCAGAATGGACTGGTTGGATCTCCTTGCAGTCCAAGGGAAGTAAGAGAAACCAGCAAATCACATTCAAGTGAAAAATTATCAGAAATATTAAAAACTAAACATCACTTCTTGACTATTTAAAATTATTTTCACAGAGGTCTGTGAAAAATAGGTCTTTTCTACGATCTAATTCACAGCCTCTTCTTTTTCATCTCCACTGCTTAGGAAAAGTGTTCTGGGGAAAACACACTTACACAAACACCTTGCCTTTTAAAAAATTATTTTAATGTGACTTCCAAATTTGTTTTGACACTATTTATGTGACCAATGCATTTTTCTGGAAGAATTTGTGCTGATTTTTATTGAAAGCTTTTAAAATACTTTAATAACTATTTAAAGTCTCTTCATATTCTGCAGAAGAGGAAATTATTTATTATTCAAATGTTTGCAAACAGGACTAAATGGAGAGTCAGTAATTTGTTAAAAATCCTAGAGGATGTCCCTGGTGGTTCAGTGGTTAAGAGTACACCTCGCGATGCAGGGCACGCGGGTTCGATCCCTGGTTCTGGAAGATCCCACATGTTGCAGAGCAACTAAGTCCAAGCCCCACAATCACTGAGCCCATGCTCTGGGGCTCTGGAGCCGCTAGTGAAGCCCAAGCGTCTAGAGCCTGAGCTCTGCAACAAGAGACGGCACCACAAGGAGAAGCCTGTGCCCAACAAAGAGCAGACCCTGCAACTGGAGAAAAGCCCCCCCACACAGCCACAAAGACCCGGCACAGCCAACACAAAGAAGTGTCTCTAATGGATTCGAATCTGAGCAAACTCCAGGAGACAGGGAGGGACAGGGAAGCCTGGTGTGCAAAGACTCAGACACGGCTTAGCCAATGAACACCGAACAAGGGGAGCGACTTAGTAAAAGGAAACATCTGTCTACGTGGAATCTTCAGAGCAATGCTGAAACACTAACGCAAACTCGGCACATGTGCTCGGCACCTTCACTCAGGTTTTCGTGTGGCGTCCTTAGCTCTAGGTTTATGACAGGCTTCCTAAGGTCAAGATCCACTTCTGAGTCATCTCTGCAGAGTCTACAACGTAACATAGGCCTTTGCAAAGACGATGTGACCAATACATATTAGCTGAAATAATAAACAACATACTCGTGAACCATGGTGACAAGGTTTAGAACAAAGGAAGGTTAATGAGGCATTGCAAGTGAATAATGACTGTCCTCAGGGTAGAGGGCTGTTATTTCTTTGGAGAACAGGATCATTAGTTCCATATTCCACACCAACTCTACTCAAAGTGCTTGTCTGCGACAAGATAAGGAGCTTGGACCGCAGTGTAAATTAACTGGCTGCTTCCTTCCCTGAAGAGGTCTTGCTATTACCCTGAACTACACAGTATGATTAGGGCCACAGTCTATTTACATTCTGGCACCAGCTCCTAATCTCACGGCAAACCTGTAAGAGTCTGTGGACTGACACTGGTCTGCACACCACACTTTGAAATCAAAGGTCCTATCCAACCACCGAAGCTGGACTAGGACTATGGCCAGCAATAATGATAATGAGGATGATTCTACCAATTAGCCTTTACGGAGTGCTTACCGGGCGCCAGATGCTAGAAGTACTTAAGCACTTTATATGGATTATTTCATTTAAACTCTTAAGGACCCCATGAGGGTTTACTTTATTATTTCCGTTTTTTATAATGAGGAAATTTAAGCCTTCAGAAGCTCAGTTAATTCCCTCAGCTTTGAGCCGCTCGGCTGGGCTAGAGCAGGTGCTGAAGTCCCACAGTCTGCTCTCAGCTTCTCCCCGGGTATGTGTCCCAGGTGCGGGTCCAGTGTGTGCTTAACCGTGTCACACCACGCTGCTCCCGGGCTGTTGCAGGCCCCGCTGCAACACTGTGGGGCAGAGAACCACTCGATGTTACAGGAGGTACCAGGCAGGGTGGCCGGGAAAAACACGCCATATGATGAGAGCTCTTTCACGGAAAGGAAAACATACCTGTAACCACCCATATTGAGAGCTGCCATCAAGTTCTAATATGAAAACTTTATTTTCCAAGTGTATTCTATTTTAATCAAAAGCAATCGACTTAACATAACTGGGCTTTTAAGAAGATTACTCCTTTGCTTTCCTTTGTTTTAATTGGCTCAGAGCTCCCAAAAAGCACATCCTGTTGTATACCGTCATCCTGCTTATTTAACTTATATGCAGAGTACAGCGTGTGAAATGCCAGGCTGGATGAAGCACAAGCTGGAATCAAGATTGCTGGGAGAAACATCAATAACCTCACATATGCACATGACACCAGCCTTAGGGCAGAAAGTGAATTCAAGAGCCTCTTGATGAAGGTCAAAGAGGAGAGTGAAAAAGCTGTCTTAAAACTCAACACTGAAAAAACGAAGAACATGCATCAGGTTCAATCATAAAAGACGCTTGCTCCTTGGAAGAAAAGCTATAACAGACCTAGACAGCATATTAAAAAGCAGAGACATTACTTTGCTGACAAAGGTCTATATCGTCAAAGCTCTGGTTTTACCAGCAGTCATGAAGAGATGTGACAGCTGAACAATAAAAAAGGCTGAGCACCAAAGAACTGATGCTTTTGAACTGTGATGTTGGAGAAGATTCCTGAGAGTCCCTTGGACAGCAAGGAGATCAAACCTGTAAGTCTTAAAGGAAATCAACCCTGAATATTCACTGGAAGGACGGATGCTGGTTAAAGCTCCAGTACTTGGGCCATCTGATTTGAAGAGCTGACTCATCAGAAAAGACTCCAATGCTGGGAAAGATTGAAGGTGGGAGGAGAAGAGGATGACAGAGGATGAGATGGCTGGATGGCATCACTGACTCAATGGACAGGAGTTTGAGCAAGCTCCGGGAGTTGGTGATAGACAGGGAAGCCTGGCAGGCTACAGTCCATGGAGTTGAAAAAAGTCAGACACAACCAAGTGCTATCTCAATAATAAGAGTAATACACCAAACACAGCTTGAATTATCATTCCTGCACAATTTTTTTTCAAGAATCCTACTTTTTTTTTTTCAAGAATCCTACATTCTACTGGCAATTTGCACATAAAGACTTCCCAAGCTCAGTCAATGTTTGTGTAGCCTAACAACATATTACTCCCTACATGTAAGTCTACAAATCAAGGGTTTTGTTAGATGGCTGGGCCACTCAGTGCTTTTTAACACTATTTTGATGATTATTTTACTGGATAATATTCTAAAAACTAACACGAGTAAAAGCAAAGTTAAAGTATGCTAAAATATTAATTTGACTTATTTACGCATTCTAGTTAGATATCTGAACAAATCCATGAGCCAATCAAAGTTCAAAAGTAAAAGTAGGCTATTGCCAGTCTTCCTAAGGAATTCACTGTATTTATTTTACCTACAACATACACAGAATGAACTTTCATACAACTTCTTTATCAAAGACAGTATTGCTTGAGGCATTATCATACCTCTTGAAGTTATATTTTACTTGAATTGAGGCTCTAAATGGAGATTGTGAAAAACAGAAAATATGAGGAACCTTTTTCACAAAGTGTGTGTGTGTGCGTGTTCAGTCGGTCATGTCCGACTCTCTGTGACCCTATGGACTGTAGCCCACCAGGCTCCTCTGTCCGTGGGATTCTCCAGGCAAGAATGCAGGAGTGGGCTGCCATTTCCTCCTCTGTGCTAACAAAGTGGGTAGCCATTCTGCACCAACTTTATTAAAACAAGAATCAATCGATAAACTGTGTTGCGTACTGTAAGGCAGGTGGAGGAAAACAGGATCATTTCAGGGAGTGCCAACACCTGAGCCTGGAAGAGCAGGGGTTCTGGTCTGTTCGTCTCTTCAGATTTTCTGGTCCCTCCTCTCTAGTCTCTGTACTCCAGAGTTTTATCCCCAACCCTCTCCTCACTGCACATAACCTCCCCGGAGAATCTCACTCACATCTTAACTTCAATCACTGAGTGCTTTGAGAGTTTATCTTCATCTCAGACTTCTTTCTACAGTTCCAGATCCACACGTCCAAGTAATACTTACGGGACGTCCCAACTTAGATAACAGGAAATTTCACAGTTAACATTCAAAACTGAACTGGCCATCTACCCCATTTCTCACACCTCTGAGAAAGAAAAGGCTTCTTTCCCGTTCCAGAGTCAGCAACTGACAGAAGAGTGCCCCCGGCTCCTTGCCCACCTCCAAGGCTGCTGACTTCACCTGGGTCAGCGCCCCTCCTCCTGATTCCCACCACCACCACCAGAGCCTTTGTTATCTTATCATTTCTTCACAGAATTGCTGCAAAGTCTCCAGTTTTGCTTTTCTGCCTCTGTCTGTGGCCCTCCATCAACATGACGCCATTCACAGGCTGCCAGAGATCTCTGTCAAATGCAAAAGTGGTCATGTCACTGACTCAAGAGCTTTTCCTTACCTTCAAGAAAAAAGCCTCACTCTCCGGTTCTTTCTGACTTGGTCTGTAGCTTGCCTCTCCAGCCTTCCAGTATGTTCTCTCTGCTCCAGCCACAGGCCTATCCCCTGCACCTCTGCCCACCTCCTCCTCTTCCTGAGTGGGCCCTCTGCCCTCAAGACAATCCATCAAGTCATTTCCTAGTCCCTCCTGGAGAAGAAATCCAGCCCCAGGAAGTATCTAACACAGTACAGGTGCTCACCAAATATTTGCTGTGTGTACGCTGGAGTTAATGCCAACCCTTTACATTTAATAAATTATTTGCAATATACAAGGGATTTTCATTCATATCTATAATCACATTTGACAACCACTGCAGGTTTTATCATCCCGAGTTATCAATGAGGAAACAATGGCCCCTGACTTTCCCAAGATGGAACAGCAGGAATTAATGCAATCATCCCTGACTAAAGGCTTGTCCTCTATTATTATCCTACTTAATTATCAGGTACACACTGAAAACCCACTATGAGCTGAAAGGAATACAGGAGCAGCCTAGGTTATGGACTTAGTTCTAAAATGTTTAATCTCATCAGAGGCACAAGACCCATACACACAAAAAATGAGAAAATTCTACAAGATAGTATAGTATATATATAAAATAGATAACCAATAGGGACCTACCGTATACACAGAGAACTATATTCAATATCTTATAATATTGGAAAGAATCTTTAAGGTAAAAGAATCTGAAAAGGAACATATATATATACATATAATATATGGCTAAATCACTATACCATATACCTGAAACTAACATGAAACTAACACAATATCATAAATTAACTCTATCTCAATAAAAAAGAATTCTAAGAAGAAATAAAGTGTACTGTAGCATAGGGCTAACTGCTAAAGTGCGTAGTGACCCCAGGGGGCATAGAAGGGCGCTCAGTGGGCACTCACCTGTCCTAGGGGCTTCCTGGGGCTCAGAGGGTAAAACCTCTCTCTGCCAGTGCAGGAGATGCAGCAGATGCGGGTTTGACTCCTGGGCTGGGAAGTTCCCCTGGAGAAAGGAATGGCAAGCTGCTCCATAGACAGTGGAAAATCCCATAGACAGGGGAGCCTGGTGGGCTGCAGTCCAGGGGGTCGCAGCGTTGGACACGACTGGGCAACAGCATGAACACACGCGAACCCACCCTGGGAAGGCTCTCCAGATAGGGGACGGGGGAGTGGGCAGCGTGGCTCTGCACCGTTATACCATGAAAGAGTAAAAGGGCTAACAGAGAGGCATTTCTTAAGTCCAACAATTTGAGTGCAGACCTTGACAGCTCTGGAGGACAGAAAGGAAACAGCAAAAATGGAAATATAATTGTTTTCTGCCTTTTATCAAATTCCTTCTGAGTTTTAGAAAGTAACAGAGGAAAGAGTTCCCTCACTACGGAAAAACAGAAATCCAGAAACAAAAATGAAAACTTCCTCTGACTTATGAGAGTAAATTTATGAAACAGAAGTACATTCATCTGCTTTATTTTCTTTCTTTCCTTTTGAAATCATCCTACTTGAATTAAACCATGTTAACTTGCTAAGGGAATTACTTTTACTTTGAATTCTGATGTGGACAAGAGATTTAAACAAGAAGAAGAAAGGCCATTTCTGTCTCTTAATTACCATCTTGTTATTTCCTGGGACAGCGCTTTGGCTTGCTACATGTAGCTGAGCATCAGCAAAGTAAACAAGAATGTAATTATTCCCTCCAGTGAAGAGCTGGGAAACTTTTCCCAACATGACAGTGAAAACAAATAGAAAAAGTAGTACAAAATCCCCACAGAGACAACCAATACCTTTACCATTCATTTCAACCCCCAGCCACTAACAACCGACCTCAGGCCATCCCCTCCAGTAAGAAAGCACATCCCTTTATCTAGAGAAGTTTCTTTAAAGCTCTTCTCATTCAGCAGACATTTAACAAGTACATTGTTACTGGAGAAAAAGAAACTGAACACCAACCCCTGCCTCGGACATTTTTGTACCTACCCCTCCTCATTTTCACCCCCTTCTTTAAGTCCTTTGTTCCATGGGTACACAATCCCCTAAAACAAATGCTGTTTCTCAGTTGCTCATGTCACCTATTACCTAAAATATGTCAATGCAAGATTGCCTCAATGTCAAGCACGTAGTTATTGATAAAATCATTCATCTATACTACAAAATATTTACCAATACATATCTCCATTTTATAACACAATTATCCTCTGGTAAAAAAAGAAAAAATCTGCATATAACTATTAAATTCTCGAGTCCTTGTTACATCCAGATCTACCATTTTGGTTCTTCCTTTTAAATACACGTGCCTAATCCTTTACTATAGGGGAAAATTTAACCCTACCTCCTTTCTTTCTGTTAATAAAAGCCAAGCTTTAATCATTATCTTGTCACTTTGACTCTGACATTATCGATGAACATCCTTATCTTTGTGTCTACCGTGAAAAGACCAATTCATAACTTTGATAATAATGTGAAAACTAGAATTTGAAAGACTGTACTACAGAAGAACTGTTGATCTTAGAGCCTTTCTATCTAAAAACCCATTCCCCATCTCTAAGTAATAAGAGCAGGTAGTCAAGGTACCACGAAGTGTTTACCTTCCAACTTGAATTTATTACTTTAATATTGTAGCTGATGAATTACAGGTTCTGTATATATCACACAGCTTGCCAATATCCACATAAACATAAACCTTATGGCTTTGACAATGAATCTGAAAAAGTCCCCAAACAGTCTGAGAGGGGAGAGCCCAATTTGGTGGAATATAATAATAAATGTCCCTTTCCATCACAGAATATCTGCTTCTCAGGTTCAATTAACCTCTGAAAGTAATTCTCCTTGATGTCCTTGTCATCTGCAGGGTGGGAAAGAATGAGCAGTCACTAACGTGACCCCAAAGCGCTCTCTTCTTTTCATTCCCCCCAGGTCCTGTCTAGGGCAGCAGGAGGAACTGATGGAGGGGCCAAAATCTTCAGACTGGAGCACCGCACGGATCATGCCCTTCCTCCCACCTGCACGTGCATTCGCCTTCTCCTTCTCTCCTCTCCTCAGGGTTGCTCTTCTTGACCTATACAGCACCCTCTCCGTGGTCTGAAATTTTACAGCCTACCAGATAAAACGCCGGTGATCCCCAACGCTTTCTGAAAGCACTACCTGCATCGGTGTTTTCAAAACCACTCTTAGGAGAAAGACAGGCTATGATGTGGGATCTTGCTACAAAAAAGCTTACGGTGTGTTTCACTGCCCTGCCAAGCTTTAAGCTTTGGTACAGAACGTGCGGGCTTGGTGCCCACAACTTGGAGCGAAAACCAGGAGGACCTCTGAAACACACAGACACACACACAGACACACACACAGACACACACACACAGACACACACACACACACACACA
>SJYC01029453.1:0-10668 GCA_006408675.1 Madoqua kirkii | reverse complement strand
ACACACACACACACACACACACACAGACACACACACACACACACACACACGATACTAAAAGATACTAAAACCCGGAAAGATCCGACTGGGGCCCACGGCCTGAAAGGTGAGACTCGGGATGACAGTGCAATGTGCGCAGCGGAGGCGCCTTCTCCGCGCTTTTCGGGACCCGGGCGACGCGCTCGGCCCGCTGCCGACCACTTGCTCCCATCTGCTAAGAAGCGCTGCCCGCCAAAGTGACACGAGTGGGACCGGCCGGGCGCAGCCTCCCCACCCGTGGCCGCCCCCCAGCCTCGCGGCCCGGGGGCCCGCAGGGAGGGCGGGTCCGCTCCGCGCGCCCGAACCCGGCTCCGCGAGGCTCGGGGGCGGCCCGGGGTGGGGGCGTCTCCTCCCGGGCGTTTCACCAGTCGCGGCGGGGTGGTCCGGGGCCGAGCCGGCGGGCCCGCAACAGGTGCGCCCGGGCCGCCCCCAGCCCGGCCTCCCGCCGCCGCGGCCCGGCCTTTACCTGCGGTCTGCGGACGGAGGCCCGGGCGCGGCCGCCCTTCCCCGCCGAGCTCGCCCGACGCGCGGACTGACGAACGGACGCCTCGGATCGGCGACGGAGGGCCCACGGGGCCCCACCCGAAGGCCCAGCTGGGGACGCGAGGGCCGCCGCGGGGAGGGCGCAACCGCCCGACAAGGCCGCCCCCGGGCAGCGCGTCTTCCGCCCGCGGGCCCCCTCGGCCCGCCGCGCTCGCTGGCCCCCTGGAGACGAGCGGGCCCTCGCGCTCGTTCGCGTTTCCTGGCGTCTTTTGGTCCCTCCCTCTCGCCGTCCTTCCTGCTCCTCCTCCTCCCCCACCCCGCCCTCCAGGTTGTCAGGGCAACCGAAGCGACGCCGGCCCCCGGGAGGAGAGGCGTTAGAAGGGGCTTGCGGCGCCGGGGGCTCGGCCGTAGGAGCCCGGGAGCAGCTTCCTCTATGGAGCTCCAGAGTAAGGGGGCCGGGGCCGGGGCCGGGGCAGGCCTCCCCCGGAACGGGTGTGGGCGCCCTGCGCGAGGCACCCCAGGCTTTTTAAAAACGCTTTTGACTTGGATAGACGGTCTCCCTTTCGCGCTTTCTTCTCCGAGAGAGTCGAGAGAGGGGCTAAATCCTGCGGAGTGTGATCGTCGGGAGCCGGAGGGCTGCCTGAGCTCGGGAATGTGGGCTGCCGGAGGCAGCGACCCCAGGGTATTGCTTCCTAAAATGACCCCCCCCCCCCCAGCAAATCCATTTCTTGTTACTATTGCTGTCATTATTATTGGAGCTTCCCTGGTGGCTCAGATGGTAAAGAATCCTCCTGCAATGCGGGCGACAGAGGTTCGATCCCTGGGCTGGGAAGATCCCCGGAAGGCATGGCAACCCACTCCATTATTCTTGCCTGGAGAGTTCCATGGACAGAGGAGCCTGGCGGGAATACAGTCCACAGGGTCGCAGAGTCAGACAGGACTGCAGCGACTTGGCATGGTACCGTCGTCACTGTTCCGTTTGGTACTTTGATTCATTGACCATAAGTAGCCATTCTGCTTCTAAAATGTCAGCAGTTGGACCTGCAAGGAGGCTAGCCCTTGTACTTAGAAGATATGGCATCCTCTTCACAGTAGTCGGAGATTTGAAGGAGAGAAAAATTTTGAGCTTTGTGCAAGAGTGTTTAATTTGTTGCTAGAGGTTCTCCGAGGTAGGCTTGGACACGCAAAAAGGAAAAAAAAAGTTATAATTTCTCTTTCTGTTTCCCACTGTGTTTGACAAAAGGTGAGCCGTCTGGAATTAACAGATTTAACACAAGCTTTAACTTACTGTGTTTTTGATTGTTGTTCAATGTGCTGTGTGCTTAGTCGTTCAGTTGTGTCCGACTCTTGCAACCCCATCCACTGTAGCCTACCAGGCTCCTCTGTCCATGGGATTATCCAGGCAAGAATACTGGAGTGCGTTGCCATGCCCTCCTCTAGGGTATCTTTCCAACCCAGGGATACAACCCAAGTCTCCCACATTGCAGGCGGATTCTTTACCATCTGAGCCACCAGGGAAGCCCATTGATTGTAGAAATAAAAGCTTCTGCTACTGCTACTATCCAAACCTCTCTAGGGACACAGAGCTCCATCCTCTTTCCCAAGCTGTTTTATTGCTCCTTTTGTTCTTAAAATAAGAACAGTGTTTAATATGGAGACTAGAAAGACCTGGAACTTTTATAGGAGGATGCAGTTTGACTCTGAAAACCAAGTTGTCTCTTCTTGCACAATTTCAGAAATGAAAGTACTCAGACCATGTCCATTCTCTGGAGTATATGCTGATGTTAAAGGTCGTTAGTTTCCAAGGAGGTTTCTAAAGAGTTTTTACTTTCTTTTAACTCCCTTGCTGAGCAGAAAACTTGTAAGTTGAGAATTATAGTTTGAGTGGATTTTATGCACTATTCTATCACTCACACTTTTAACTCTCTGGATTCTTTGTGTAATCTAACCTGTTGAAAGAAATTTAACTTACAACAATGTTAGAATTTTTGTATCATTTCAAACTAATGCCAGGATGTGTATGTTCTCTCTTTAGAGAAGAAATTAAGTGAAGTGAAATGTCTCTCTTTAAAATGCCAACTTTATTTCTTCAAATTTATGTTGCTGTTTAACTGTGTAAACTAAAAATTTCAAGTATGGTATTGAATTTGGTATTTCCAATTTCAATACCAATACCAATTTCAAATTCCAATACCAATTTCCATGGTATTTCCATGGTATTCTCTATGTTCTAAGTACTCTCCTGGGGTGGAGGATTGAACAGTGAATAAAACCCTGTTACCTTTGGTTATCCCTGGGAAACTGAGCAGATACCCACCCAAGAACTTCTGAAAACCTCCCTGGGGTCTGAGATTAGGGGAAAGGAAATGGACAGAAGGCTTCTGGCAGAATAACCCAACAAAGAATGTAGGAAAGGGGTTCCAGACAGTTCCCTGAGACCAGAGAGAGCAGTGTGGGTGTAAGGTTCAGAGTTCAAAGACCAGTAGAGCTGTAACTGAGAAGACTAAGGGGTGGAGGGGAGGAGGAAGAAAAGCGACAAGGCTGGAAAAGTGAGTAGGAACTGGATCCTGGAGGCTCTGTAAAATTGTGAGAAATTTATTCCCTCTATGAATGACAATCTGATTTATATCTGGTCACAGATATATCTGATCACATTGGGTCTTAACATGGAAAATATCTGTTAAATAATCTTTTATGCCTGGGACACGACTGTAAATTTCTTTATCTGCTCTCAAATGCTGTCACCAGTTTAATCTTAGATAATTCAAACAGTGACCACTTACCTTAGAGAATTCTTCAGCAGCCTAATAAACATCATTTGGGGTGAACATTAATTTATTTGCTGTTAATAAATATTTTAAAGGACAAGATTAGATGGTCTTTAGGTCCTTTTTAACTTCAAGAAATGTACCCTACCAGATTCCACCTGAGACTCAAGTTACTATTTTATTCTCTCAAAGATATTGGAAAATACTATGGCTGTGATATTAGCAAATACTACAATTATACTGTTATCAGTATTAGATTAACAATATAGTATGTTGTTATGCCAGTATTGTCTGGCATATTTTAAGCCTGGTGTGTACATGATACCATTTGTTATTGGGGGGTTTCAAGTAGCATTTTACTGGTGTAGTTGAATATAGCACCAGTAAACTGATTTAAAAGGAGGCACCTTCTTCATTGCCTTTAAGGATTAAACATGTATCTAAGGACATCACCAAAGAACTACTAGAAATAACCCCCAAGTCAGTCTCACCCATTCTGTTTCCACACACTTAAGTTTCTATTACTTTTAGGAGTGACCTTTATTAACTGAGTCATTAAAATCCCATAAACATAAGCACTTCAAATCCCACAGCTGGATCACACTCTGGCAATAAGCAGAGGGTGACTGGGGCTACCACTGTTTTGCAGAATGATAGTAAGTCAATGATCCAAGAAATGACTCCTAGGGGAAAGGGGCAAATCAAATCAGCTTACAACCCTGGGCTGTTCAGAATGGTTTTGGCTCCTTGACTTACATATTTACATCTTTAATTATTTTCTTCCTAAACTAACAAAACTGTTGGAGAGATAACCCATGGATGAAATATGAAAAATGCACATCAAATTCCTATCTTTTAAAAATTACTTCTCTTTGGCTGCGCTGGGTCTCCATTGCTATGCACAGGCTCTCCCCAGCGGCAGCTAGTGTGGCTCCTCTCCAGTTGCGGTCCAAGATCATCTCATCGCGGTGGTTTCTCTTTGCGGAGCACAGCCTCTGGGTGCGCCAGCTCAGTAGTTGTGGTGCGTGGGCTTAGACACCCTGCGGCGTGTGGACTCTGCCCTGACCAGGGCTTGAACCTGTGCCCCCTGCCTGGGAGCTGGATTCTTACCCACTGTGCCACCAGTGAAAGTGAAGGCACTCAGTTGTGTCCGACACTTTGCGACCCCGTGGACTATACAGTCCATGGAAGTATACAGTACATGGAATTCTCCAGGCCAGAACACTGGAATGAGTAGCCTTTCCCTTCTCCAGGGCATCTTTTCAACCCAGGAATTGAACCCAGGTGTCCTGCCTTGCAGGCGGATTCTTTACCAGCTGAGCCACAAGGGAAGCCCAAGAATACTGGAGTGGGGAGCCTATCCTTCTCCAGTGGATCTTCCCGACCCAGGAATCAAACTGGAGTCTCCTGCATTGCAGGCAGATTCTTTACTAACTGAGCTCGCCAGCAGGGAAGTCCCAAATTCCCTTTTTTTCTCTTTCTAAGGGAAGATTTACGTTCAACAGACTATCTCTTCCCTAATATTTTAGTAAGTGGCAATGCCAAGGAGTGTAGCTTTGCAGGTCTTTAAACTTTGCTCTCATGATCTTCCCTAGCCCACCAAATCACCCTAAACAAGCACATACTCTGATTTTTAAAATGTGTCTATTTATCAAGTGCAGCATCAAGATACACCCTTAGCTCCCTCTTACAACCATATTGCCACCTGCCCTCCGAACTCTCCCTAAATAAAAAATGCTGGGCCTAGTTCAGGCCAGGCAGCAGTTTCTTGAGAGACACCTCCCTTTTCAAAGGAACCCTAAATGGGATTCTAGGTCCCCCCATGACTAAGAGCCTGAGATGTAGCCTTAAAGGGTGAAGACCTATTTCTCCAAACCTGTCTTCCCACTGGTCTGCGCCGTCTATGGGTAGCATTTCACCATCTTCCCAACTACTCCCGCTGGAAATCTGCAGGTCATCCCAAGCTCCTCTTTTACTCAGCACCCCTCCCACTCACCCCACCCACCAGCGTGCCTCTTTATTCCACCTTACACACACCCTAACTCTGTCTTTCTCTGTGCTCATCACCCATACTCCAAGCCACCATCTTGCCTAACCTGTGATGGGAATCTCTGCTGATTTCTGCATTTCCTCTCCCCACCTGTGCTCACCTGGGGGCCAGAGTAAGCTTTTCAAAATGCACAGGTCATGTCACTCCCCTGCCAAAAGCCTCCCCCCAAGAGTTCTTATCCACCTGCCTCTGCAACCCACCGCCTATGGGATCTTGGGCACACTGTGCTTCAGCCCAGCGGCCTCTTCGTCCCTTCAGCGGCCCAGGCTCCCTCGGGACTGCGTGCCTTTGCAAGGCGCTTCCCAGGGCGGGGACACTCTCCCTCCTGCTTGGCCCTGCTCAGCGTCCTCTGCTCTCGGCTGAAATGTCAGTCCTTCCTGCTTCCTGTTCAGGCGCTCAGTTGTGTCCAGCTCTTTGCGACCCCATGGACTGTAGCCCGCCAGGCTCCTCCGTCCGTGGGATTTCCCAGGCAAGAATACTGGAGTGGATGGCTATTTCCCTCTCCAGGGGATCTTCCCGACCCAGGGATCGAACCCCTGACTGCTGTGTCTCCTGCATTGTAGGTGGCGAATTCTTCACTGCTGAGTGCGCAGGGATGCCCCATGCCACTCCTTGTTGAGGGCTTTTCTCTGATTCTCCAAAGAGGCTCAGGCCACCTCCCTATGTGACTCCTGTCTCTGCGATGCTCAGAATCTGTAGTTCTCTGGTTAATTTTCGCAATCTGTGTTCTCCACCGGGCTGTAGGGTGGCTGAAGAGGGCCCAGTCTACCATTCTGCTTCCAACACTTAACATGGAATAGGCCCTGAACAAGCATTTATTGAATGGCTGGCACTGCTGTTAACACCTGGGTGCCTTATTTAATTTAAGAGTGTTGCACTTAAGAGTGTTGCAATGTGCTTCAAAAGAAAGCCATTTTACTCTGTGACAGAAAGGGCTGTGCACCAGTGAGATTTGAATTGCCTCTTGTGTTATATGCTTTGGGTAAAGTTCATTTAAATCAGGAGCTTGTAAATGTCAGGTGAATTACAAGTATGGCATTTCTTTTTTTCTTCACTAGTTTAAAAGGGGGTCTTTTAAGTATATCATTCTATCCAGTAAAATTAAGGAAATAAGAAGGCAATCTTATTTGGGGGATCTGAAAGACTGCCAGTTCATAGGTTCAACAAAATCTTTGCACTGCCATGGAGTACTTGTTCATTATTTATCTAAGAGACTGCAGAGTATTTAAGAGCAATACATTTAGTGAAACCCAGGAGTGTTTTTTAAAGTCTGTGTAACAATTTTTGTCAAGTAGTCTCAGTCTCTTACAGAGTGAAACAAGTCAGAAAGAAAAACACTAATACATTGTATTAATGTGTATACATGGAATTTAGAAAGATGGTAACGATGACCCTATATGCAAGATAGCAAAAGAGACACAGATGTAAAGAACAGTCTTTTGGACTCTGGGAAAGGCGAGGGTGGGATGATCTGAGAGAATAGCGTTGAAGCATGTATATTACCATATTTGAAACAGATCACCAGTCCAGGTCCGATGCCTGAGACAGGGGCGCTCAGGACCAGTGCACTGGGATGACCCTGAGGGATGGGATGGGGAGGAAGGTGGGAGAGGGGTTCAGGATGGGGGACACATGTACACCCATGGCTGATTCATGTCAGTGTATGGCAAAAACCACTACAGTATTGTAAAGTAATTAGCCTGCAATTACATAAATTAATTTTTTTAAAAAAGAATATTCTCTCAATTAGATTGCAATTCAAAAGTTACCATTGAGAAATAAAGGCTTATTTAAATCAAGTTTAAAACTTAAAAAAATTCAAAGCAACTGGTTTTAAATAGCTATAAAATCCCCGTCAACATGCTGACGTTCACTGCCACCCTGACCTGAGGGTGCTCAGCCGGCCGCAGGGAGGGGCAGACCGGCTGGATGGGCGCAGCTGTGTCTCGGCAGAAGCTCAGCACTATCCGCCAACCAAGTCTGTGCCCGACACCTCGCATTCCACCTCCTCTTGCTGGGCAAAGAAAGCCTGTTACCACCTGCTTGGTCTGGGGAATCTGCCCAAACACGCCCAGGAAACTGAACTAAACCGACCAGTTTGCTGGAGAGGCTTGTGCCTGAGCATCACCGGAAAGTGGCCTGGATGAGTCATTAGGTACAGAAGATGGTGCAGACTCGTTCACAAATAAACAATTCACACCAGTGTTCTGTGCATTTCCCTGCTCACCGGGCTGGGGCAAAACTGGAGATGCTTATCCTGGGACCCTACCCAAGTCTGGGGACATTTCTGTCCTGAGCAGCAGAAAGAAAGGAGGAGACATCCCTTCCTTTTAAATTCCTTTAGCTGAAACTCCAATACTTTGGCCGCCTGATGCAAAGAACTGACTCATTTGAAAAGACCCTGATGCTGGGAAAGATTGAGGGCAGGAGGAGAATGGGATGACAGAGGATAAGATGGTTGGATGGCATCACTGACTCAATGGACATGGGTTTGGGTGGACTCTGGGAGTTGGTGATGGACAGGAAGGCCTGGCGTGCTGCAGTGCATGGGGTTGCAAAGAGTCGGACACGACCAAGGGACAGAACGGAACTGAACTGAGCTGTAACCTGCCCCCTTCCAGGCTGTCAGAGACGCCTGCCTGGCCTCACCTTCTTGGGAGAGCTCTCTCATTCTCACACTCTCCAGCCTCCTTGTTTCTGCCCGGAGCCCACTCACTGCCCATCCGTGTATCTGTCCTTAAAAGCATCTCACCAACGTTACTGTCTCTTAAAAAACGTTGCCTCTCTGTTTACCCTCCTCCAACCCAAATCAGAGTTAATTTCTCCCTCATAGGTACTGTCTGCATTTTACTACTATTTTTATTATTCTGACGTGTCGTGATTGATATATATTTGTATGTTCAGCTCTCCCATTAGAAGTTACCTTGAAATGGGGACTTCCCTGGTGGCCCAGTGGTTAAGAATCTGCCTTCCAATGCAGGAGATGTCGGTCAGGAAACTAAGATCCCAAATGCCTTGAAGCAACTAAGCCCTCACACTTAGAGCTAGAAAAGTGCCCCCAGGGAAGACCTAGCACAGACAAAAAAAAAAGAAGGTTAACTTGAAATGAATTAAGGGCTTAAATGTAAGACCTGAAATTGTAAAGCTCCTACCAGAAAATGTAGGGAAAGAGCTCCTCCGCATCGATCTTGGCAATGGTTTTTTGGATATGACATTAAAAGCACAAGCAACAAACGCAAAAAATCATCGACACGTGGGACAACATCAAAGGAATAATCTTCTATACAGCAGAGGAAGCAATCAGCAAAATGGAAAGGCAGCCTGTAGAATGGGAGAGAATACTTGCAAACCGTCTCTCGGCAAGGGACTGCTCATCTCAAACATATGAGGAACCCATACAACTGAATAGCAGGAAAACAGTCCATTTTAAAAATGGATAGGAGACCCAAACAGACATTTTTTCCAAAGAAGATATATGCAAGTGGTCAACAGATACATGAAGAAGAGTTCAACATCACTGATATCAGGGAAATACGAATCAAAACCACAGTGAGATGCCACCTTACATCTGTCAGAACGGCTGTTATCAAAAAGATAGAGGTTGAAGTGCAGGCAAGGATGTGGAGAAAAGGAGCCCCGGTCCACTGTGATTATCCTCTTAATAACACAGGTCAGCCCTACTCATTACGAGATGGGGTGCACAAGTGCCTGAATAGCGGAGGGTGAGAATCATGGGCCGTCTTGGAGGCTGGATATCACAGAAACTGTATCGGTTCTATTACTCTGTTTAAAGGCTTTTTGTATTTTATATTTATTTTCATATTTTTATATTTGTATTTTCTCTGGCTTCCCTGATAGCTCAGTTGGTAAAGAATCTACCTAGAATGCAGGAGACCCCGGTTCAATTCGTGAGTCGGAAAGATCCTCTGGAGAAGGGATAGGCTACCCACTTTAGTATTCTTGGGCTTCCCTTGTGGCTCAGCTGGTAAAGATTTATCTGCCTGCGAGGTGGGAGACCTGGTTTCAATCCCTGGGTTGGAAAGATCCTATGGAGAAGGGAAAGGCTATCTACTCCAGTGTTCTCCAGTGTTCTGGCCTGGAGAATTCCAGGGACTATATAGTCCATGGGGTCGCAAGAGCTGGACACGACTAAGTGACTTCCACATTTTCTCCATTATGCCTTCATTTTCTCTTTCATCTTTCTGCTTATATCTTTACTTCCATTATTTCAATTTACCGTTCTTTTTTAAAAGTTTTTTTTTGGTGATAGATTCTTACATCATTGCTTTCAGCTTTCTTTTTTAAATAAATGCATTTAAGGCTACGAATTTCCCTCTGAGCCCATTTTTTTTTTGTGAAATTGTTTTGTAATATACATATAAGGAAGCAGACGATGTTAAATCTGCAGGTTGATGAATTATCACGAAGTAAACACACTCTGTTACGAGCACCCAGGTCAGGAAAGGGACTACCACTAGTTGTTTAAGTCTGAGTCTCGTAGAATTGCCGTTTATTTCAGAGATCATATCTGATCATTTCAGCACCTGACTCACCTGTAGGTTTGTTTCTTGTTTCTCTTGTTGCATTTAATATTCAGCCATTTGGTCATGTATCCTGGAATTCCTGGTAATTTTTTTTATTGAATCCTGGATCATGGAAAAAGCAAGAGAGTTCCAGGAAAACATCTATTTCTGCTTTATTGACTATGCCAAAGCCTTTGACTGTGTGGATCACAATAAACTGTGGATAATTCTTCAAGAGATGGGAATACCAGAGCACCTGACCAGCCTCTTGAGAAATCTGTATGCAGGTCAGGAAGCAACAGTTAGAACTGGACATGGAACAACAAACTGGTTCCAAATAGGAAAAGGAGTACGTCAAGGCTGTATATTGTCACTCTGCATATTTAACTTATATGCATAGTACATCATGAGAGATGCTGGACTAGAAGAAACACAAGCTGGAATCAAGATTCCCGGGAGAAATATCAATAACCTCAGATATGCAGATGACACCACCCTTATGGCAGAAAGTGAAGAGGAACTAAAAAGCCTCTTGATGAAAGTGAAAGAGGAAAGCAAAAAAGCTGGCTTAAAGCTCAACATTCAGAAAATGAAGATCATGGCATCCGGTCCCATCACTTCATGGGAAATAGATGGGGAAACAGTGGAAACAGTGTCAGACTTTATTTTGAGGGCTCCAAAATCACTGCAGATGGTGACTGCAGCTATGAAATTAGAAGAAGCTTATTCCTTGGAAGAAAAGTTATGACCAACCTAGATAGCATATTCAAAAGCAGAGACATTACTTTGCCGAATAAGGTCCATC